>ML778724.1:442590-452837 GCA_009831015.1 Picea engelmannii | reverse complement strand
AAGTTTTGTTGGGAAGTTCCACTAGGAGAGAACCGACCTAATATGGAAGTAATAGATTTACTGAACTATGCATAATTGACTTGAAGATCACATTGATGGACAAATAATGGAAATAATGGATGCATGTTTCTAGAACATGTCAATAAAAACCTAAAAGGTTCTAAGAATGTTTATTGGTCAATTCTTCGTGTAGTATGGTCTATGAATAGTTGAATGATTGAGAACTAAGTTGATTGGGATTCTTGGTAGAATAGCACTCAACGTTACCATGGAATAGATCAATCCTAATGGTTTCTTTAAGGGTTCATATATGTTTCATCATAATGGTGATCGATCCTAATGGTTTCATCACACTGCAAGGTAAGGTTATGTTAATCACAATTGCAATGTCAAGTTATGTTCATCTCATTGTAACATTGAGCTATGTTTCTAACATTAAGACATTGGTTTTTGGACATCACATTGCAATGTAGGTTTTTGTACATCACATTGCATTGTTAGGTTTTGTATGTTAGATTGCGAGTCAGGGTATGTATGTCAAATTGCGACATCGAGGTATGTTCATCATATTGTGACATCAGGATATGTTTGTCACATTGCGACGTAGGGTTATGTTGGATTCCATGACATTGCATTGTTAGGTTTTGTACATCACATTGCGATGTCGGGGTATCTATGTCAAGTTACAACATCGGGGTATGTTCATCAGATTGCGACATCAGGATATGTTTGTCACATTGTGACATGGGGTTATGTTGGATTCCATCAGAATGTGATGTTAGTGAAAGGTTATGTTTAATTGCGATGTCGAGATATCTTCCTCACATTGTCATGTCGGGTTATGTTCATCACATTATAACATTGGGTTATGTTCCTCACATCACATTGAGATATTGGGTTATGCTTCTCACATTGAGTTGCTAGGCTATGTTGACACATTGCAAAATGGAAAATTTGGCCAAGTTTTTTGAAAAAAAATTCTAATGAATTTTTTCCTTGGTAAGAAAGATAGGAATTTTGACTTGACTATCACATGGAAGGAAACATCACTATGATTTGATGTAAATGAAAACTTTATCATAATTTATTGAATCAAAAGTAAATTAAACTTATTAAATTTTAGATTTAAATTATTAAAATTTATTAAATATTAAATTAGTAACTATTAAACTTTATTAACTATATTCTCTCACAAATACACTATTTTAACTATTCAAATAAAAATAATATAAAAATCATAGAATATGTAAAGGTAAAAAAGATAGAAATTATACCATTGATATCTTTATAAGTTCAAAAACTAATAAACTAATCTTATTACAAGACAATGGTGATAAGTTAAATTTTCCCAAAGTTTAAAACATTATACAACATGAATCCAAAAAGTAAAATCCTTGATCTAGTGATGATTACCTATGAAAAACACTAAATCTGTAGCTTCCAATTCTATTGAAGTGCCAAGAAGCACCATATGAAGCACCATATTCATGGAAATGAAAGAAATTGTGAACAAGAAAGATTTGATCATTTTTATACTTGATATAAGTTAAAATAATTCTATATAAATTTAGTTAAAGAGAAAATATTGGAAATCGAGACTTAAAACATGTGTAGACTTGATATAACTTAAGTTAAAATAATTATATATGGATTTAGTTAATGACAAAATATTTGAAATGGAAACTTAACACTTGTGTAGACTCGATAAAAGTTAAGTTAAAATAATTTATATTGATTTAGTTAATCAAAAAATATTTGAAATGAAATTTAAAGTGTTTGTAGAATATTTGTTACTTTGTTGAATTATTATTATTGACTATTTATGACGTACAATTTTTTTTTTCAATCTTACAACCTAAAATTTAATTTAACTTTATAATCAAAATTCAAAGACCAGGAAAAGCAATAAAAATATATATATCGAAAAGGAATATTCAATGTGCATTGTGAATATTTTCACATTGAATAGAATTCAATTTTTAATTCTATTCAATGTGAAAATATTCACAATGTGCAAGTATTCAATTTTTTAATTCTTATTTTTTAACAAGGAAGGAGATTTGAAGTGGGAAAAATATTTCCAGGCCTAAAAAGACTATCAATCATTCAAGGGCTATGTTAGTTTATGATTATTGATTCCATATAACTTTTTTTTTTAACTTACAACCTAAAATTTCATTGAACTGCAAAGTGAAAGATTGTGAGGTATATAAATCATGATTTAAAATGGAATTATGAGACAGATTATCAGAATTCAAAGACATACAACTTCATAAAACAAAAGGTGAGCGAGTACAGTATTGAAAAAGAATATTCAATATGATAAATATTAAATTTTTTAACTCTTATTTTTATCAACAAGGCAGGAGATGTGAAGTGGGCAAAAGGTTTTCAAGCCTAAAAACTTTATCAACCATTCAAGGGCCAGGTTCTATTATGATTATGAGATTGTGAGGTATATAAATCATAATTTAAAACGGAATTATGAGATAGATTATCAGAATTTAAAGACATACAACTTAATAAAACAAAATGTGAGCGAGTACAGTATTGAAAAAGAATATTCAATATGAGAAATATTAAATTTTTTAACTCTCATTTTTATCAACAAGGCAAGAGATTTGAAGTGGGCAAAAGGTTTTCAAAACTGAAAACTTTATCAACCATTCAAGGGCCAAGTTCTGTTATGATTATGATTAATTGTTTAACTAAAACTCTGTTTAAAATATAACTAAAAGTAAAATTAAAATTAAAAACTAAAACTAAAACTAAATCTAATTTGAACAGTGCAATGCCATGGGAACCCAACTATTTGGCCATGGGGCTAGGCCCTCATGGCCAAGTCACAGCCCACTGGACTGTGACTTGGTCGCGAGGGCCTAGCGTTGTGGCCAGGTAGTTGGCGTGCCCACGACATTTCCCTATTCGGCCTCCTAATTAATTAAATTTTAATTTGAAAAAACTAAATTAAATTTGGCAGAAAATGAAAAATAAAACTAAAATTAAAATTAAAATAAAACTCAAGCTAAAATTAAAATTATAAATTAAAAAAAAAAAACTAAAACTAAGTCTAAAACTAAAATACAAATAAAAATCTAAAATTATACACTAAAACGAAAACACAAAGAAATAGCTTTAACTCGCAGACAGCTCGCCAAAACAGCCTATGTGCCAACACGACCACTGCACCCAAACGCTCACAAGAACTCTACACCAAAATCTCACACGTCTGCGCTCACGACCTCTGCACCAAATTCTCACAGACCTCTGCACTCACGACCTCTACCCCAAAATCTCACAAACCTCTGCACTCACAAACCTCACAAACGCTCACAGACCTCATAAACCTCACAAATGCTCACAGACCTCACAAACGCTCACAGACCTCAAAAATGCTCACAGACCTCACAAACACTCACGGACGCACACAGCTGCGCTAGAACACAAAAAAAAGTTTGAAAACCATTCGAATTTGACGTGTGGTTGATATATAAACATTCTTTCGGCCGAAACATTGTTCGACCAGAATATCTTTCGGCCGAAAACATTATGTCGGATGGAAAAAATACGTCCGACTTAATTTTTACACGCAAATCGAGGGTGTCGTGACTGGACCATTCAATTTGACGTTCCACTTTTCAGCCGAAACTAATATCTTTCGACTGAAAAAATGTTTTTTGAAATTTTGGAGATCCAATTGTCACGAAAGTGTTACCCACCTTTGTGATTTCACCCCTAGATATACCTGAAACTTGTGACTCTGTAATGATCCCCCTCTTTACGACGACAAACCTCTTATAACAAGTGCAAAATTTTTTTGTTTTTAAAAGTGTGTGCGCGCGTGTACAAGGGAAACAAACACGTTCGACTCTGCGTCGCCACCCGATGACTAACAAGAGGCAAAAACAATGAACACAACGAGACGACATAAGACGCACAACAAGTATCTCCATGCATTTAATGATGATCAATTGATTATAAGTAAGACTGACTGCCCATCCATCCTACCCTGCAATGGTTAGGACCTCCAAGACACATAAGCAACGCTCAAGCCTAGGTTCCCATCGATTTTAACCATTTAAGGTCTCAGGGCTAGCGACTGTTCTGAGGAACATGGAGGTGTCTACATCCTGCCCGACATAAGTAGACCACGTGACAAAGTATTGCAACCAAGTACAACAGAAATTAAACAAGGGACTACAATCTATATAAGTCTTAAGGTCATTCCATTTCACAACTTTAGATCACAATTCGTCATCAAGGTACCCTCTAAAACAACATTCAAGGGACCTTATTGTACAAGTCTGAACTTCGACTGGTTTAACATTTAACAAGATAATTAGTCATTAGTTATAATCATAAATATAATGAATAGTTATAATTGTCATATAACGCCATAATTAACATTTAATCTTTAATGATGGATCAATAATTAACGAAATACCCTAAAATCATCTGACGCAATCATGGTAAAATTTATATTAACATTCATTCAATGATCTAAACTTATAATTCGATAGACAATGATTATGAACCAATAATTGTCTCCACAACGCAATGATCATAACTCCATAATTAACGCAACTTTCAAAATCTTTTATCGCAAGCACATAAGTAACATTAACATTAACTAAATGATCTAAATGTATAAATTGATAAAGTAACATTAACATTAACATCTAAATGTATAAATGATCTAAATGTATAATGATCTAAATGTATAAATGTATAAGGTAACATTAACATTAACAATAACTAAATGATCTAAATGATATAATTGTTATAAATGGAAAAGTTCAATTTTTAACAACAGAAAACAAATACAGCTTTATATAACCACCATTCCCCTTTTAAACTTGTTCTTAAATCAAACGAGAACCAAAATATTTTAACTCTAAATTACTCCACTACACCTTCTTAGGGTAATAAACCATACTTATTAAAAGCTACCATTAAAATAACCACTCTGATTTAGGATTTAACCATTATAGCACAGTCATTAGATAGATTCCAGCTATCATTAAAATAAATAAAGAAGCGAAGAAGCCAGGTGCTTTAAGATTCAGTTTCCGGGTATTAGGTAAGGCAAGGGTGTGGCAAAAGAAATTAGTTAGGCAGCAGAGAGCAATTAAGGGTAACGTTGCCAAGTTAACCGAATATAGGTGGAGGGTTGTTGTTATCAACTAAAATGGTGGTGGTAAAGGAGCTGACAGTAGAGTAGGTATAGCCAGTCAATCATTCAGAATTCACACAGGCAACCAAGCGTTCTTTACACAGGCACGTCGTAGGCTTTCAATAGCAGAAAGGAAATATGTACACAGCCATTCGAAGGCATGAAACACAGGTGGAATGAAATATTTTCACAGCAAAAATCTTGGCTCTTTAAACAGGTGGAAAGAATGTTTACTCAGTAAATTCGTGTTGTCCAAAGGTGAAAAAAAAAATATGATGTCACTCCTCCAGCCATACCTAAAGTTCGCAGTTCATGTGGATCACTGTCGTTGAACACAATTGATAAAATAAGAAGAAAAATGGAAAGAGTTTAGTGGTGGATCACTAACCTGACATACCATTGTTGTCTTTTAATGCATGCAATACTTAATACCACTTCTATTAATTTGTACGGGTTTCCAGGTGTTGGAACGCAGTCATGCAGATTTAGGCGGATTAAAAAATTTTGTGTGTACAACTGCTGTCATTCATTAGGATCTTCATTTTTTTTTTAAACCGTCGGTGGTACTTCTATGGATTGCAGTCCCAACATAAAACTACGATATCAATACCATGAATGACCACACCATTACACGACAATTACCTTCTGTATCTTTTCTTTACAAGTAATAATCTTTAGAGTCGTCCTGCACCAACTTTAAAAATTTGAGTATCTTCTTGCATTTTTATAGGTAACTAATCGGTTGAGAGTTTCGATCATCGAGTACTCTGTCTCGATTCAGCTCGATTGAAAATATATATAATTAATGATCTGGATTCTGACAGAGTTCTGGGTTAATATTTAGTCACACATAAGGATTTTACCAAACATGTGTTTCGGTTAACCACCCATGTGTGTAGGTAAGAAACTTAGATTTGATTTACTGTTTAAAAAAAAACAACAAATAATTCACACAAGTGCTTTATGACCACCAGCAGATGCATATATCTTGGCCTTGCTTTCCGAAGTTAGTTATGATTTACTGTTTTTAAAAAAAAAGAAATATTCATGCAAAGTGTTTTACAAGCAAAACCGATTCATTTATGTTGGCGTCTGGTTTTCAACTAGTAGATCCACAGCTTTTACACAGTAACACAGTAAAATTTTTCACTAAAATTATGTTGCGTTCATCTACAACAGCAAGGAATTAAAATCAGATCAGGGTTGTCAACGGGTCAAAACTACACCACCATAACTAACTACGAAGGTACCACATCATTTTCTACGAGTTCGTAGTTACCTCCCTTAACTGTCGAATTTGAAATCTTCCCTTATCTCTTTAAACAACTGAGGTAATACATCCATCTAAGGAAGATCAACTCGCCACTAAAACGCATCCATGTATATACCACTTCGCATTAACTTAAATGGTGATCGGCAATACTGTCAATGTGTTTACTCATCGAACAGAACATCAACCTATCGATGTAGCTTTGGGCGAATGGTACTGGCGTCCAATAAAATTAAAATCAAGTTTATTACATAGAGGTTATAGTCCATAGGCTACCATGTTGCGCTGGTTTGACTAACGGAGACTATTACGGTCTAAAAAGAGATAAAAATGCTTCCCAATTAGTGAATGCAAGCAGACTCAAGTTTTTTTTTTTCAGCGGGACAATACTCAGTGAATTTCTCCATTCCAGGGATAGAGACGGACATGAAAGGCTAGAGGTTACTCAAAATAGACATAGTAAAAATTTGCAGCAATGTTAAACGCACGAAAACTCCCCGGAGTAAGTAAATAAGGAAAAACCATTCCATCCCACAAAAACCAACACAGATTGAAGTTAATAATTCATCCATCTAGATTACCCATACACATGCAGATCTAACCATACATCCAAATGCATTCTACTCTACAATTAAAGAGCGTATCGTTGCCTTTTTGCCTACTCCGAGAGTCATCCGCGCGCTCCGTGCCGCTCCCGCTCGTCGACCATCGAGACCTCACCAGTACCTCCCAGCCAACGCTAGGGGTACTCTGCTTCCCCCTTAGCCCCCCGAGCCGCAAAGGGGCCACACACTATCCAGATGGTATATCTAGCTCCCAGCTCGCCTCACAAGGCCAAGCTACCACTCCTATCCGAGCTGGGAAATCCCAACTCCCCACAAGTAATCAATCAATTCACAAATCCAGCAGCGTAACGTTACGCTAACAGTCGATCCCTTTCTTCCTCATCTTCCCTTTCTTTTATAGAGTTTTTAGGACCTCCAACTTTCCCTAAATCACATTTAAATTAAGTTTTAATAAAAATATTCTAAATATTCTCCTTCGCACAAGTGTCGTCCATCCCCCTCTTTCCTCCAATAATTATTTTCTTTAAATTTATTAAATGTCTCATTTCCCCCACCCACCTAGAGTTGCTCCTAAATTTACTCCTAAGTGTTCCTAGATTCCCTTTCAGGTTTGAATACTTTCCCTAAAATGAAGTTGCTAATTTAGTTCATTTTAGAAGGTTCTTAATTTCAAATTCCTTACTATGTTGACCTCGCTTTTTACCATAAGTTCCTTTCTTTCCCTTATTATGTTTCCTCCATTCCTTAGTTTCCTAATTTTTATTATTCCCTTCTTTCCCCTTTTATTAGAGCCAAAATGGCATTGCGCTAATTACTCTTTTCCTTTTTATTATTAAATTGATATCTTTTTACACTTTCACAAGTTAAATACTTTATTTCTTCTTTACAATTTTTAAATCTACTGATTTAATTAATTCTTTTACTCTCTTCATTTTACCAAAAAAAAATTATGAAAACTTAAATTATTACTTAAGTGGATTTTAGTTTAAATTTTTATTTTTTATTTTTATAGGGTCTTTTCTTAAGGTTAGACAAAATTTTACCCTAGGGAAGTTTTAGGCTTAGGACTTAGATTCTGAACTGGGTGACATTTAATTAATGAGGTTGTTTAATAATTTCTCAAAGTGTTGAATGTCTTAGGGCCATCTAGGTTTGTTCCTTCATCAATGACAATGCGACATGCCCTTCAGGATGCACCACATGCTCCAAGGGTGCCACTCACCTCGTTCGTTTCTTTTGCGCGATGTTCCCTTCAGGATGCACCACGTGCTCCAAGGGTGCCACTCGCCAACTTGTGTTTCTTTTGCGCGACGTGCCATTCAGGATGCACCATTTGCTCCAAGGGTGCCACTCACCAACTTGATTGATTGGTAGACATCAATAACCCCTGGAGTCAACGCTCCGCCAAGTGAACTTGTGGGAGACTAAGGGCTTCTAAGGAATAAGGCCCCTGCCTTATTACGTGCCCCTTAGAATCATCGTGAGCGATTGTCACAGTCTTCCCTCACGGCATCGTGGATCCTCTCGAACTAGGTAATCGTTAACCTACAGTTCGAGCCACGGCGGGAGTGCTAGTAGGCTGTGGCAGGGTTGTTGTCCACACCTCTCCCTCAACCTCTCTGGTAATCGTATGTGGCGCCTTTACTCCATATGTGAGTCTGGTCGGCAAGCTATCGTCAGCCTGCATCATCAACAATCGTGTCAGAACATGTCCACATCATATCATCAAATCAATGTAATATCACAGTAAATAAATCAACCCAAATCGCACACTCCCTGACTCAATCCGGAGTCCTAGGGGTTCCATCGATGCCTCTGCATCCTCAAGGTCCAAAACCCTACACACTCAGTAAAACCGAGTCAATAGCACTTGTCTATGTCAGAGCAGTAAAACATCATGTCATCTACCATAACACATCATAATCAAGGACAAAAGTTTTAATATCATAATAGTCTGGATCACTTGCGAGCAAGTGTCCTCAAAGAATAAGTTTTCTCAGTGTGCTAGAGCGGGATGTTACAGACTCAGCAAAGACCGATACATCCTGACCACCGGGAGGTGGAAGTCTATTCCAAGGGTTGTCTACCCTTTGAGCCTTATCACAGTCGTCCAAAGTCTCAATGGGAATTGATCCCTGGTGGGCTGGGTGAAATTCACCATCCCCCACCAATAGGCCCCACGTCATTGATGAATAAGTAGACTTGACATAAAAAAATAGATAAAACAAATTCAAAGACAACTATACTTATTTTAGATTATGTTTTTTTTTCTACCTTCATACCTATTCTTGGTTCACAATTGGCCTAGTCATGAGAGTCATATCCCACTTAGAGGTGAATAATACCCTTTGTCTTCTTATTAAATCATTTTAATCAAAATTAAAAGTTTAATGGATTTTGAATTTGTCTTCTTATTAAATCATTTTAATCAAAATTAAAAGTTTAATAAATTTTGAATTTATCTTTTTATTAAATCATTTTAAATAAAATTAAAAAATTAATGTATTTTCAATTATAAAAAACAAGAATGCAATTATATTTCATGAAAAAAAAAATGTTGAAATTTGTTTAGTTATTATGAAAAAATATTTAGTCTAAAATAAATATACTTATCTTTGTGAATTTTTCAAGTCCACTTATTCTAAAATAAATACATTTACCTTTGTAAAAAATATTTAATCTAAAATAAATGTATTTATCTTTGTGAAACGGTTAAGTCCATTTATAAGAGATAAATAAATAATATAAAATAAATAGATTTACTTTTAATTTGTTTTATTTATTTATTAGAAAAGAATACACTTAGATAATTTGTAAAAAAATTAGATAATTTAAAAGAATAAATTTAGATAATTTGTCAAGTTAATTTAATAGAAAAATAATTTAAAATAAATACACTTATCTTTGAATTTGTCTTACATAATTTGTCAAGTCTACTTATTAAAATAATAATAATAATAATTTGTCAAGTCTACTTATTAAAATAATAATAATAATAATAATAATTTGTCAAGTCTACTTATTAAAATAATATTAAAATAATAATAATAATAATAATAATAACTATAGTTGCTTTTAAATTTGTTTTTTTTGGATGTTGTATGTCAAGTCTATTTATTAAAAAAAACATAATCTAATTTCCTTTAAATTTGTCTTTTATATATATATATATATATATATATATATATATATATATATATAATAAGTATAGTTGCCTTTGAATTTGTCTCTTTTTTTT
>ML778724.1:413178-427639 GCA_009831015.1 Picea engelmannii | reverse complement strand
TTCTTGAAGAATTCAACCTTCAAGTTCTGGTCTGTAATGGTGGACACAGAGATCAAATTTTTCTTTATTCCTGGCACATACACCACATTGTGAATGTGACGAACAGTACCATTCAGCAATGTCACAGGAATGTCTCCATATCCATTGATCTGATGAGCGCGGTCATCTCCAAGATATATGCTGGCACCATTCTGTGTTTCTTTAAAATTAGCATACCAATTTTTATTACAATTCATATGTACTGATGCTCTGGAATCCACAAACCAAGCATCAGAATCATCCATTTCAGCAGATAAAGCAGCGTTAGACACAAACAGCCTAAGATCCCAGGAGTCAAAATTCGGGAGTTCATCAATATCATCACTAGCAATAAATAATCTGTGATCTTGATTCGAAGATTTTTCTGCATAATGACCTGAATGTGTTCTAGGTTTATTCCTAGCCTCATCACTTTTCTTCTTATGACAGTCTTTAACCATATGTCTAGGTCGACCACAATAAAAAAAACTCTTTGACTCATTCCTATCAGATTGCATACCTTGATTTGGAGATTGTCTTCTCTGCGATGAACTGTCTCTCTGCCATGAACCGCCTCTCTGCCAAGAACTGCCTCCTTTGCCTCTTACTCCTGATCTCCCTCTCGCAGATCTATTATTTGACCACAGTGCCAAATATTTACTTGGAGGCTTCAGATTCTCGCGCCTCTCTTCCTCTTGCAGCAAAATACCTGTCAATTCTTCAAACGTAGGAGGTTTCTCCCTTGCTGCAAGACCTATTATGAACATATGATAATCTTCTAGCATACCATTTAAGGTAATAGTCACTAGATCAGTGTTGGAAACAGTTTCCCTTATATTTACTAGCTTGTCTTTCACCTCTTTAATACGACCCAAAAATGAACGAACAGATTCATTTCCATCCATCTTAATGCCTAGCAATTTGGTTTTCAGGAACAAAATGCGATTTGTGTTGCTAGTTTCATACAATGCTTTAAGAGCTGTCCATGTTTCAGCAGAAGTTGTAGCATCTCTAATATGTGGAATTATGCGATCTTTAACTGACATGCGCAACAATAGCTTTGCCATGTTTTCGTGCTTCTCCTAGTCTTAGATCTGTACTGCTGTCGCACCTGCAGCCGCATCAGGTTTCAGTTCAGTTCCATTCGCAATGTTCCAGACACCATAGCCCTCCATGAGCGTCTGTATCTTGAATTTCCAGTTAATGAAATTCGATCCATCTAACTTGTTGGCTTCGTTGAGGTATGTCTCCGCTAGAGGATTCGTCATCTCTGCAAGTTAGTCTCTGCAAGTGAATCACCAAAGATATGCAACTTTTTGTCGAGTGTTGAGCAGTTCGTCGCTCTGCCTTTCGAATCCACTGATCCAACTATATTTCTATTGTCAACTAAAATCCTGCATGCATCCACCTTAATATCCAAAATCTCCACTTTTTAAACTTCAAAAAAATGAAACCCACTTTGAATAAAAAAATTCACTTTTAATAAACTTTAGAAAAACCACTTTGAATAAAAAATAAATCCACTTTTAATAAAAAAAGTTATGTGAACACCTTCACCATTTGCTTAATAAATCGTGGCACCTTAAGTGAACACCTTCATTTAATACTCCAAACCTCACTCACTAAGAATAAAGGTTTTTAAAAAAAAACTCCACGCATGTGAATTTTACTCACTTCAAAACTCCACTCATGCATGCAAACTACCTCCACCTTCACACATGCAAATCCACTTAAACTCACGCAGCAAAGTTTCTCACGCATGGAAATTCGCAATTAAACTCATGCAGCCGCTCACGCATGCAAATCCGCAATTAAACTCATGACTTACTTGACTGCGGGGAGTTCGCAGTTCTAGCACCTCACGATTTATTGGACTGCGGGGAGTTCGCAACTCTCGAGTACTCCGACTGCAGGAATGTCCAAATATTTCCGCACTGTAAGGCTATCTTGGCCTGCGGGAATTTTTCTGTTTTCTATGTGCGTGAAGGCCAAGTAGTATGCCCCCGCACCCTACCAGAGGAGGGACCTGCGAACTTCAAGAATTTTTGCACTTCTCCCCGTGGCTTTGATACCAAGATAAAATATACGAGCAAAACAACATGGTGAGGCTACGCTCACTTCTTATTATTCAATGAAGACGGATTATATCTTTATATAGGAAAAGACTCTCCCGAGTCGATTACATGCAAAGCAAAGACAACTGGACTCTTAACTAAAAACTGACTCTTAACACGCCTACAACTGACTCTCACAACTGAAGCTTATAAGTGGTGCTTTCTCCATTATTTCAAAGTGTCATAGGATGAAATATATATATATATATAAGTTATGTGTCATATTGATTGTAAAATGTATTTTTTAATACATTATCAATAATATGTATGTTTGGAATCAATGTGTTTAGTATAAGTTTTTTAATATGGAAATATTATCCGGATGCGATCGCTTTGTTTATATGTTTAAATGGTCCATAGAGGGGAATTTGCCAGCTCAAAGCCGAGAGATAGAAGTTAGGTAAGGCGGTGTGCTTTCCCTTCTTTAGGCTCTTTGGTTCTAAATTCCCCTTAGTTCTGTGTCATATTATTGTAAAATGTATTTTTTAATACATTACTTTATTTTTTAGATTAATATGTTCAGAAGCAATGTGTTTAGAATAAGTTTTTTAAGTGTGGAAATATTATCCAGGATGCAAAAGCTTTGTTTGTTTATATATTTAAATGGTCCTCAACGTTTCCTTCCTGTAAAAAAAACTTATTTTTATTTTTATGTCAAACCATTGTTAAAATAAATTGATGTTTACTTTTCTAAATAAAAACTATTGCTTTAATACTATAAAGACGGTGGAGCTAGATCTTCTGATGGACTTACATATTTAGTTTTATAAATGGCCCAATACAAAGAACTTTGATTGGGATCTTGTTGAAGCCGTGGTTAGGTTGGGCTTCTCCTGTTAATTTAAGTATGACTATACTTTTCGCATGCAACGAAACAACCAATCAAGGCCAATGACATATATTATTCTCCGGCTTCGGGACAACGAAACAACT
The DNA here is from genome assembly GCA_009831015.1 of Picea engelmannii. Classification (NCBI taxonomy): domain Eukaryota; kingdom Viridiplantae; phylum Streptophyta; class Pinopsida; order Pinales; family Pinaceae; genus Picea; species Picea engelmannii. The sequence goes on along the minus strand of ML778724.1, from coordinate 424,574 downwards.
GGCTACAGCGAGATAACTGGTTTATTTGCTTTATGTTTGAAGGTAGTAAGCTTGAATTTGCATGCAAGAGAGCTTTTAAATTGGGCATTATTTTGACCTATGGTGGACAGGTTTCACCCAGTTTCAAAGTATGCAGATAGGTTTTTCATTAAGTTTTGAAAATGAACTAAGGCTTACAGGATACGGTTGTCTATGATCCAGTGAGAGGGGATGGAATTGGAGATGAAACCTACAAAGATGGAAAGCATAAAAGAATAAAAACATAAGTGAAGTTAAACTACTTTACTAATGGTTAAAGTTGTTAGGGTGAAGCATAAAAGAATAAAAACGTAGTGAAGTTCAACCACTTTACTAATGCTTAAAGTTGTTAGGATGAAAAATAATGCTTATCCGCTTATATCAAACACTTATTAAAGTAATTGTGATAATATATAATTTACACAATATTTAATATTTTTATTTTTTATATAATTCACACAATTTTTATTATTTTATATAATTCATATAAAATTTAAATTTTCTTTTTACATTTTTCTTACATGTTTACTCATCAAAACATGTTTACATGATTTATAAACATGTTGTCTTATTATACATTTTAGTTTAGAGGTATAATTTGACCATTGCCTTCTTCAATCAGAATAAAATCTCACTTTAAGAATGGATGCAACAGGTCCAGGTTCCCAAGCAGCGCATCATGGCAGGAGCTCTAACTGATGGAGAGGTCCGCAGTGCTCGGATTGACGAACTCAAAATGCTCTTCAGATAAACCTTTGGCTGTGGGAATCCTGTGGGACTCCCGTTGCTTAGGATAAGCAGCCCCACGCACAGTCTTCTCGATTTGGAGAAACGACGAAAAGGGTTAAATTCTTGAGAATTTTACACAGAATAAAATTCCCAGAACTTGTAATTTAAATGGGGTGAACGAGAGCATAGTTGGTCATTCCAAACTGGCTCCGACTTCAGTGCACGGTGCTGTCCAGAATGCCTTGAAATTGTATCGCCATGTATGTATATTGTAAGCTGAAATCTGACACTTTTATCGTTGTGGCCATTCAAATAAACCAGATTTATCAGAGCAAAGAGTGGTTAACCTGAATTAATTTGAACACTACATATTCATGCAAGGGAAGGGTTTAATTATGAAAGTTAGTGGGCAAACACACTACCTATCTCACTCTATCGAGTACCGAATTTACGTTAACTTAAAAAATTCTACCACCCGATTTACATTAACTTTAAAAAAATGCTTCATAAGCCAAATTTTTAAATGTCAAAAGAATGGATGCATATTCAATAAAATGATAAGAATTGTGTAGCCTCATCATCACACTGTGAGGCAATTCTCCATTTCTCCATATAATCTAAGTTGTAAGGACCGTTTGCACTTTTTTCAGGTTGTATTTAGGTTAATCTAATTTGACTAATGATGTTCCAATGAATATGATTTCAATATGTTCTAATATTTAATAATTGTTCTAATATTTAATAATTATTAATTCTTGTGTATTTAAGGTAATCGATTTCAATCATTGAGGTAACATGTAACCAAATCAATATTATAAAATTATGATAAAAATGATTAAATTTTGATCATAAAATTATGATAAAATATTAAATTTTGATGTATTTCAAAGCAATCTGTTAATTGAATTGAATTGGAGGTGACAGTTAGTAAAATTAATAATATACAATGTTCACTTGTATTTATTAGTTGAATGAAATCTAAATAAACAAGATTGGATTTGAATAATTGTATTTTGAATTTAATTTTAATTTTATTTTTTTATTATTAAATGTTATAATGAGAAATCATATTTTATGGATGTTATTATGCCATAAAATTTTAATTTAACATCTCAATGATGAAATTTGATGAATGTGATAAAATAAAATTATATTATTATTGATGATGACTAACCTCCACTAAGATTTTTTAGAATTTTTTTTTTGTGCTAGAAAAACATTAAAAGAAACTTTTCAAGATCATCATACTTTTGTTGAGTTAAGAGGTTAGGAAGGTTGGTAGTGTGACAAATATTTTGAAAATGAGATCTAATCTAGGTATAGGTTGGACAATCTAAGTGAAAGTGTTTTTCATCTTCAACCTTCTTAGTGTCACAAAGGTGACACACTCTTTCATCCCATGGCTTTTTAGGAATTGACCAAGGCCCAATTTCACTATGGAGTTAGTGAGAATTTGTTCTTATCTTAGCAATGCTTATTTTTTTTTTACACTTGGCAAAACACATAGATAATTTTGATCTTCTAGATTAAGGTTGATTATATCCTTATAATACCTTCATTTTCTTTTTTCCTCTAACTATTTATCACACCACATTTTCTCCTTAAATTTTGATTTGACATTTTTTTAATAGTATCTTTATTTTGCAAAATGGTGTCTTCCCTGATTCCCTAATAGCTTAGCAATCTTATTTAGTATATTTATTTATTTTAATAATATTTTAAAGCAATTTCTTGTCTTCCATGTTGTTTAACTTGTTCTTATGCATTAGGTATCTAGTCATTATTATTATTATTATTATTATTATTATTATTATATATTAAAGTTATAACATATTATTCATTTTTAAAATTATAAAATTTAATATTATAATTGATTTTTAAGATAAAAATATAAAAATATTTTAATAATATAATAATTATATAAATGTAAAATATATATATACTACAATATTTATATTAATATTAATATATGTTTATCCATTAATAATAAAGTTATCTATAAAATATATTTATATAAGTTAAAACATATATTATATTTATGTAAGTTAATATATATTTATATAAGTTAAAACATATATTATATTTATGTACGTTAATAGAACATTCATATAAATTAATACAAATATTAATATAAGTTAATATAATACAATTTTATTAATATAAGTTAATACTATACTTTTTAATATTATAATATAATATAATGTTGCAATCACATTATAACAAACATACTAATTTTCCGGTTTTGAAATTATATCTCTGCGGTTTTGAACAGGAATAATACTTCTTTTTTTTTTTCTTTTTTTTAAGTAGATATTTTATTTCGAAGATTATATATCTAGGGTTTTCAACCCCAATAATACTTTTTTTTTAAGGAGATATTTTATTTCTAAGATTATATATCTAGGGTTTTTGAACGGGAATAATACTTCTTTGTTTATTTATTTTTAGGAGATATTTTATTTCTAAGATTATATTTCTAGGGAATAATCTCTGTAGTTTTTACCTTTTTTACCCAGAATAATCTCTGTAGCTTCTCTGGACTTCTCAGAAATTATTTTTGGCTTCTTCAAAGGGTTGAGCATTTGGAGATCTGAAATGAGGTGAGTCACTTTTTACTTTGATTCAATTTTAATTATACTTAAAGAGATTTAAATATATTTTATTTATTTATTTATTTTAAGTTTAGAAGTAAAAGTTGATTTGAGAGATAAAGTCAATCCTTAATAATAATTGTTACATCTTTTTTATCTTCTTTTCAATATGAGCACTCCACCACCTATTCCAAAAACTCATCCTAACAAGGGGAGGCCCCCAAAAATCACCCTAGAGATCCTTTATGATTATATGGAATCAGTAGAAAAAGAAAGAGAAGAGAGAGATGTCAAAATCCAAATAGAGTTAGAAACATTAGAAAAAAGGAGTGAAGAAAGAGACGTAAAACTCCAAATAGAGCTAGAGGCAATGATTGATAAAAAAATTAAAGGTACATTCAAACTCAAATACAGGATACATTTTTAGGGTTCAAGAGTGAATTGCAGACAATGAAGGATAGAATTCAAGAAATGGGAAAACATAAACAATCAACCCAAGAAGGAGGGGTTGAAGAAAATCACAACTTGAGAGATAGGATTAAAGAGCTAGAAGAAAAACTAACCAACAATTTGACCCTCATTAATATGGAAAACAAATTGGATATCAAACCCATCAAAGAGGAAATGAATAAGCTAATCGAATTGGACCATGAGCATAACAAAAGAGCCTTGAACCTCATAATTTTTGGTATAAAAGAACAACAGGAGGAGGATATGCTAGCAATAGAAAAAGAAGATTTAAAAAATAAATCACAAATTGATACAACTTGCCTCATAGAAGCAAAGAGGCTAGGAAAAACAATTGATCCCAAAGATAGGTTGATCCGTGTCAAAGTAAGTTGTAATAACCATAAATATAACATACTTAGTAAATCTCTGAGTTTAAAAGGGTCAGGAATATTTATAAATGAAGACCTCATTCCCGAAGACCAAGCTGAATTAAGGAAGGAAGTTCAAAAGGTAAAAGAAGCCAGGAAAGAAGGAAAATGGGAAATAATTAGAAATAAAAAATATATTGTTAGGGATAGAGACTAGAAGGATAATAATAAATAGGAATTTGGGACACTTGGGATCCTTTTTTGGAATTGTCGTGGATTTCCATGGCACAAAGGTCCTATGATAAGTTGGATCCCGAGTGATATTGATATTATTTGTCTAGCTGAAACTTGGGAGCATGAGGAGTCTAAGGTCCCTAACATGGAAGGATTTGTCTTGTGGTCAGCATGGAACAAAAAATCCCATCATAGAGGGATAGGAGGCATAGCTTGTTATATTAAAAAAAAAAATTCTCCTCACATTCAACTTCATAAGATTAACTCTCTTAATCAATACATTTGGATAGAAATTTCAGACACCAATGCTATGAAGATGTATATAGAAATTTGTTATTTTGCACCTATTAATTCTACTTTTTATAAGAAAAATAATCTAAATAAAAATTGTCCCTATAATAATTTAGAACAAGATATTTATAATTTGAAAAATGAAGGTAATATCCTCCTGCTAGGATACTTTAATGCTAGGACTACAACTAAACAAGCTATTATTTTAAGTGATGACTCCAACCATAATCCTTTATGTCTAGATTAGGACCTTGTTTTATCTAATAGCTACAAAAGAAGCTCTGAAGACCTAGTTGAGAATTTGTTTGGTACTGAGTTGGTCAAGCTCTACAGCTCTCAAGACCTAATAATTTGCAATGGAGTAATGAAGTGGCCAAAATCCAACCAAGTGACCTATATTCATGGGCTAGGTAGTAGTGTTGTATATTATGTGATATATGATATCCCCGTTTCCAACCAAATAACAAATTTTGACCTTTTAAATGACCATGAGCCTGACTCTGATCATAAACCTTTAACCATAACTCTAAAATTTTCCATGCATAGGAGCACCATTGAAGAGAATTCTGATAATCAAAGGAATTTGCACTTTGATAAAAGTAAAGTTGACATTTTCTTAAAAAGGATTTAAATAGTAAATTAAACCTCCTAACTTATAAGGACAACATTAAAGAACTCTATCATAATTTTACAACTCCCCTTTCCACTTCTATTAACAAGTTCTCTTTCGAGGTGTCCCATAAAAAGAATAATACAACAACCAACCCTTGGTATGATAAATAATGTAAAATTGCTAGGAAAGCCATTAGGGATGCTTCTAATGAGCCCTTAAAACTCGATAAGATCAATAGGTACAAAGCCCTAATTAAAAGGAAAAAAATATTCTATATCAATAAAAGGCAAGAGCAACTTTCACAACTATACAAGTTGGATCCTAAGAAGTTCTGGAGCCAAATTCTAAAACACAATACTAAAGAAAATAATAGGATTCTCTTAACGGACTGGAATTCCTACCTTAAAAGTCTTTACGAGTTCCCTAATGCCATGGGCACCATTCCTATTGTCCCTGCAAAAGAAGAAGTTTTTTCTTTAGATGACATAGAGTTCGGGGTTAAGTGGCTCGCAAATGGGAAAGCTAAGGACATTGAAGGCTATCAAGATGAAATTTTTAAAATCGGAGGGCCAATCCTTATCCCTCACATACACAAGCTCTTCAATTTAGCAGTCAAGCAAGGCTTCCCTAAACCCTGGACGCAAAGCTTCAGTGTTCCTATTTTTAAAAATGGGGATAAAAACATTCCCTCTAATTATAGGACCAGTATGATTAGCCCGATTTTAGCCAAGCTTTATGGAATTATTTTTGAAAAGAAGATTAGCATTTGGCTAGAAAGTCATGGTAAAGGAGCTAAAGGCCAGGTCGGGTTTAGGAGATATCATTCAATTGTGGACCATCTTGTTACCTTTAGGATCATTGCAGAGGAGTTCCGCAATACTAAAACCAATCTTTTTTGTTGTTTTGTTGACTTTAGAAAAGCTTTTGACATGGTTTCTAGGAAAAACCTTTGGAATAGGTTGGAAGAGATAAAAGTGCCTCTCGAGTTGAGGGATGCTACAATAAGGATGTATGAGAACGTTATTGCTAAGTTTAAAAACACTAAGGGTTGATCAAAAGCCTACCCTTTTTGGCATATACATTGATAAGTTAGAAGAATGCTTGGAAAAAGCAGATTGTGTTGGCCCTACTCTCACTGGTATAGCCATCAACCTTCTTCTTTATGCTGATGATATCATTCTTATGGAAAGGAGTCCCCATGATCTTGAAAACCAACTAAGAATCCTCAAGGATTTTTGCTCCAATATGGGTATGACTGTTAATACTGATAAGACTAAGGTCAGGATTATTAAATCCAATAAGATCCCTTATGATACATTTGTATATGACAAAAACAACTTGGAGGAAGTGACTTCATACAAATATCTTGGAATTGATATTTACCACAAGCTCAATTGGAATTATAGCATTGAGAAAATGATTATTGGGGGATGGAAAGCTTATTATGGGCTTGAAAAAATTGTAAATCAGTTGATCTTTGGAGTTGGGATAAGAAAAAATGCCTCTTTGAGATTCTTGTTACACCTGTTATTCTTTATGCATGTGAAGTCTAGAGCTGTAGTATCTCTTGTGAATCCTGGAGAAAGATAGAGCAAATACAAAAGAATTTTATAACCTATAATCTCAAAATTAAAGGAAATATGCCCTATCCCATCCTCCTCATAGAAACAAGCCTCTCCTCCATTGAGAGCGTGGCTATGACTAGATACATAATGTATAAGAACAAGTTAAACAACATGGAAGACAAGAGGCTACCTAAAATTGCTTCAAAATCAAGTCATAACCACCATCGACTCAAGCGAGGATGGCATAAAGACGCCCGATCTCGGATAAACTATTGGGGAATCATGGAAGAAACCATTTTGCAGAATAAAGATACTATTAAAAAAACGTCAAATCAAAATTTAAGGAAAAAATGTGGTGTGATAAAGACTTAGAGGGAAAAGGAAAATTAAGGTATTATAAAGATGTAATCAACCCTAATCTATAAAATCAAAATTATCTATATGTTTTGCCAAGTGTAAAGAAAAAAATAAGCATTGCTGAGATAAGAACAAATTCTCACGAGCTCCATAGTGAAACTAGGCGTTGGTCAATTCTTAAAACGCCATGGGATGAAAGAGTGTGTCACCTTTGTGACACTAAGAAGGTTGAAGATGAAAAACATTTTCTCTTAGATTGTTCATCCTATACCCATATTAGATCTCATTTTCAGAATATTGATCACACTACCAACCTTCCTAACCTCTTAACTCAACAAAAGTATGGTGATCTTGGAAAACTTCTCTTAATGTTTTTCGAGCACAGAAACAAAATTCTAAAGAATCACAAGTAATCACTTACCCTCTTAAGATCCGATAGACCAATTAAGTCTTAGTGGACGTTAATCATCATCATCATCAATATAACATCAATATAAGTAAATATAATGATAATGAAGAATATAAATATTAAAACATTATACTACAATATTAATATTTTTTAGTAAAAAAAATGTACAATTTTATATAATCCAAGTAATTAGCTTTATAGGGATGGAACCTCAAGGATATGATAGAGAGAGCAATTTTGTTGAAATTGCTTTATAGGGATAGAACCTCAAGGATATGATAGAGAGAGCAATTTTGTTGAAATTTTGAAAAACTTTGCCATATAAATTTTGTATTAATCAATTAGATGATAGGAGCACAATCTTTTTTTATATAATAAATATTTATTTTTATTAAAATATATATTAGTGAAATTTATTTTAAAAATATTATATCACATTTAATATCAATATTTTTTTAATATAATAAATATGTATTAGTTAAATTGATTTAATATTATTAATACAATTAAATAAACAAAAATTAACAATATCATATATTTAGTAAAAAAATTGTTAATAAAAAATTATATGAACAAAAATTAACAATATCATTTCATATGTATAATATGAAATAAGTAAATTAATAATAATGTCATATTTAAAAGTAATACCAAATTATAAAAATTAACATTATACTTTAATATTATAAATATTATGAATAGAATAATATTATGAATATTATGATTTGTATTAAGTAGAAGCAATAAAATTTTGTATTTAATTAATATTATGATTTTATGAATATTGAAATTACATAAGTTAAAATTATCAAATATTGTAATTTTAGATTTATCAATTTTTAATATTTTTTGGAAATATTTTGTAGGGAATTTTCAATTACTTTTTTTCATTTTTAAAGGATAATGTTTAATGTAAATTTGCTAGTATTGAATACTTAATTTAGTGATATCTAGTAAAATATGTAAAAAGAGAGATTGAGTATGAAGATGAATCCCAAAACCCCTTGAATGCATGAAGCTCAAAACACTTAACTTTTTGAATTAGCTTCTCTAATTATCAATTCTTAATAATCTTATAATAATAAGAGTATGTTTATAATAATAAGAGTATGTTTTTTTTTACATAAATTATTTATTTTAGTATGTGAAGCTTGAAATTATTTGTTTTATTTAGAAATTTCATCTACCATAAATTTTTAATAATGATTTATGAGTTTTTCTTTTAATTATGTAAAATAAATATAAAAATAACATGTTATATATGAAAAAAATCAAACATTTATTTAATTTGGGCAAAATATATTTATTTATATAAATTAGACTTAATAATAATAAAAGAAGAAGAATGAGATTATTTTTATTTTTTTCTAAAATGAAATTTATATATTTTGGTTATTGGTGATTAAATTAATTCTGATGTGAAGATAATATATGGCATATAACATGTCAATTGGATGTAGATTGAATAGTTGTGAGGAAAAGTTGTTACTCTTTTCACTTTACTTGGATACTAATTTAACTTTGCAAGATGTTTACTTTTAATGATATTATATTGTTGATTGATGATGTTTCCCAAAATTTTATTAGTTGGGAAAAAATATAACAATGTACAACATATATTATGAATATATTATGAATAGAATGCTAACTATATATGAAGATGAAACAACTAAATTTTATATTAAAATTATATTAGTGTTATTTAAATTTATGTAACCTAGATTTATATTAATTCAAAATTTATTCATCTTCAATAATTTTGTAATAATATTATTTGTATCTTGAATTATCATAATTATTTGAGTATTAACACTCAAATTCTTACTATCAAAGGAACTTAGTGCTAGCAATGTGACATAGCTAGGGTGAGATTTGAGTATTAAAACTCAAATTCTTACTACAAAGGAACCTAGTGCTAGCAGTGTGACATAGCTAGGGTTCACACCCTGGTGGCCAACCACTTCATCCTCTCACAAATCATTATAATCTCATACTTAGGTCCCATCCTCTTGGTTTTTTGATGTTGCCTATCTCTAGACTTTTTCCCATGATGTTGTCTTCTAATTAGGTTGTACAAGTTGATATTACCATGCTAAAGACTACTTCAATCACCCTACATATGATCTAGTTCATTCAGGGTCTAGTTCTTCCAAGCCCGCATGCACACCCCCATTGGAAGAAAATAAGTCATTTTTAGGCAATTCCCACTAATGTCACTTAGTAAATGGCCTATATGAACCTTTCTCCCTTGCATATTAGATAAGTAAGAGAGGATCCAATCTCCTCTATACCAATGGTTTTCCATGTCATAGATCAAACAAATTATTTTATAAGCTTGATGGGTTATTCTACATATTTAATGGCCTTTGGTCAAAATGCATAGATATGCATGCATGAATTTTCTCCTCAACATAGAAACCAAAAGTCAATATGAAGCCTTTATCTATCCATGCACAAGAGGATTCTTCATTCTAGAATTTGAACTCATTAAGGATAGGGACCTCATCCTCAACTCAGGTCCTTTGTTTTTGGAAACATTGGGCTATGCCTAAATCCCTAGATCTCAACTTTTAAACCCTTCTTTAGATTCACTCTCCTCTGCTCCATTTTGGGAAATGTCAACCTTCCACTAAAATTTTGGGGTTTTGATTCCTTGAACACCATTGGAAACACACTAGTAAATTTCCACTTTCAAAGCATTGAAACATAAAAGAGACATACCACTGCACATGCTCTAATCTACATGGATATGGATATTAGTAAAAGTTCATGACCAAAAATAGGCTAATTGCAAAGAAATACATCTAGACATAACCTCCAAACTACAAAAAGGTTACCTTCCAATGTAAGGCTTGTTTTGAAATCAGCCACATGGTAGCCCACTACCCAAATCTAGTAAATACTTTTTCAACCCCTCAAAAAATTGCATAGGTATCCCATTTTATGAGTGGGAGCAAAGGAAGAGGATTATCTAATCAACAAGGAACTCACTTCAACCACCTCTTGATCCTAACCAACCTAAAATTGAAGTCCCTCAATAAGTTTCATAAAGAGAAGGAACAACCCAAAGAACCCTTGTAATTATGGAAGGACCATCAAACAGAGCACTAGAGTTGTTGAATCCTCCCTACGCACCTCAAGAAGCAATGTTATCGCAAGCCCATTCTCAATTTCCAAAGGAAGTTATAGATCTAGAAAAACAACCTGAAGAAAATAAGCTTATCCCTCTACCCACACAAGAGCAAAAGCCACTCACATCTCCTTTCACTCCTACCTTGGTGATCTCACCTCCCTATCCATATTAGGAAAATGGAAGAGGAGGTTGGGTTGATGTATCAAAGGATGAGGACAAGGCCACAAAATATATAGACACTGGAAACGATTTATCCAAGAGGAGGAATGTGAAATCATAATAGAACTAAAAGACAAGGAGTTGCAAGAACCAACAACACCAATACAAGAACATGAAGAATGGATAGAAGTCTCCAAGAACAAAAAATATCTCAATGGACGTTGACTTACATGACACAACATAACATGTATTTCCCTTCTATTGTGTTATACATTGTTATTTTATCAGAATGTATTCATGTCATTCATGGAAAGAAAAAAACTCAAGTGGGAAAATAAAATAAAAAATACCTAGAAATCCCCTACACTATAAGAGTCGAGAGACCTTCCCACTAAGACATCATTATGATATTGTGTACTTCTCTGACCATGTAAAGTGGTAGATTTTGACTCAATATAATACAATCATTTTGGTTTTTG
>ML778724.1:394451-410658 GCA_009831015.1 Picea engelmannii | reverse complement strand
TTTCTTTATAGATATTATTTATTTTAAGAAGGAGAGTAAACATTGTACATTTTTTACCCTTTTCATTTTTTCATCACTAGACAAAGAAATCTTTGCTAAAATTGAAATTTTAGATTGACAATTTTTTTTTTTTTAATGAATAAAAGGGTTCAACACTCTAGCATACTCCTATTGCAACCATACATATGTAATTCTATCAATTCAAAAATGATTGTTGCAAGATATCATACCATAATTTACCAATTTCCCTTCCCATTATTTTGAACAATTGAGAAAAAAAAATCAATAACATGTTTATATTACAATTTTATTTTAATATCATACATATTGAAACTGAAATTAGTCTTATTCCATTTCAATTCCTAATAATCTTATAAAAATATTTATTATTATACATAATAATTATAAAAATGTAAACATCACCTAACTATATTTAGAAATAAAAAGAATAAAATGTTGATTAATAATGCAATGCATTTTATTTTTCTTTCCAAATAAATATATATAAATATAATCAAATCAAAATATTAAGTAAATGTTGAAGACTTATTGTAATTGAAATAAGCTTATATTGAAAAGTAAAGTAGGGGTAATTATTAAAAACTGGAATACCAAATCAAAAGACTATTTTCCTGGAAATATTTTTGTGAAAGGTCTTTCCATTTTAATTTGAACGGAATGCTTTAACATTTTCCTAGAGTTTAAATTTTAATTGTATTGATACTAAGACGATATGGGTTGGTTATGCATGACACTTTTAGATAAATTGTATGTGAATTAAAGAAATAAAATTTATATATATATTTATTTATTTTTGGGGTCTTTTTAAGCTAATTTATATGTTTTTCTTAGTTTTTTTAAGCTAAAAATACACTCATTATCTATATATTATATACATAAAGAGAATCTTACATTAATTCCTTGGTTGGGACCTATCTATAGAGAAAAATAGATCTCCAATCAAGGATTGTCATCAAAGTTTTGTTAATCACAGGGGTTTTTTTCCTCAAAAGATCATAAAAGGAGGTTATCTAACATAACAGTGTATAACTACTCATAATGACTATTTTTAATACACACAAACATAGTCAAACCCATTATCCAATGCTCAGAGGAGGTGTAGATTCCTCCTCTACCACCTCCATCACCAACTTGATGTTCTCATTCTCATCCTGGGCCTACTCCAATTGTTGAATATCATTATCCACCTCGATCGTATTGGCACACATCCCCACTGAACTAGTGCAGCCTTCTCCTTGATTTCCTTTTCCCTCGTCGCATATTGCCTTGGAAATGGTGACCTTGATCATGAATACTCTTCAGCAGACCACTTTAAATTTCCCCTGGAAGAACCTGAGGGTATGCAGGATTTCATGTTGGTCCTCCTTAACCTTCTCCAACACTTGAGCCACCAGATTTTTAACCAACCAATAAGTCTCAACAATCCTAAATTACTTTGTATCCCAAGTCCGTGAATATACAAGGCCCTCCACCCACACCCTAACCTGCCCTAAAATCTAGGCATCTGAAGTCGACTCCCACTTCACTATCACTTCTTCCTCCACTTCTTCCACCTCCTCCTTCTCCCTAACTGAGAATTTATCTTCATGTTTCCGCTATGCTCTATCATCTTCTTGATTGGCATTGATCCCTAATATCGGAGCCTACAACGAGGACACATTACTTCTCTCTTAGCCTTGTCGAATCTTCTAGCCATATCGAGATCCTGACACAAACGATACTCGAACCTCCTATTCAACCCACTCAAAAAACCATCACCTATTGTCACTTGGGTGTTGAAAGGAATGTGAAGCCACCTTAGAGGAAACCACCTCTAATCCCCACGACCCACTAGACCAACCCAGTTTCTTCCCACTACACTCTTCACATGTTTTCCTGGATGTGATCCTCCCTAGGAGGAAAGAGCCACTACCAAAGCAATGCCATTATCTACCCCATAGCCAATTCATGTCCACCAAAGCATATCTACCATCGTCATAAAGAAATAACACTAAATCTATCTTAGTGCCAATCATTTTCAGAACATCGACCTCCTGCCTTCTCAAAGCAAGATGCTTCATCTCCTTCTTTGTACCTCCTTTCATCGTTACAAGACCACCACCCATTATACCTCTCATCGTTCCACTGTACCTCACCTCCTCAGAGCTCAAGAACACCATAAATTCATCAACTGGCATGAAGGGTGGCATACCCTATTTCCCTCAGAATTTCGTCACCCATTTCCCTCCATAAGTGATTTTCTATGTTCGACCCTCGACAAGTCATTAGTGCATGTTAGAGTGGTAGCCAAGGTCTACAACCCCACTCGTCTTCACCCCATCTGGGTGAAATAAATTTTATATGTTATCCATATATAACCATAAGAATTTTATATGTTATCCATAAATAACCATAAGACTTTTTATTACCTTCGCTTAATTTTTTTTTAATTGAGTGAATTTAATTTATAATTTTTTTTATTGAGAAAAAAAATATTTTTCATTATATATATCTTTATAGTGATAGGGGATGGAAACAATACATCGTTATTATCATAGTTGGTTGAATTAAAAGATTTAATAGTTAACTGAGACATGAGTAAAATTCCCAACACAAAGAAAATCAATCTCAAACCACCACGTCTCATTACATTAGAATCAACAAATAAAAAAATCTCAAGCCATGATGAATCATTATATACTTGTGTTGCATATTTAAAGTTAGGAGGATGATAATAGCACAATATTATCCGATTGCACATATTGTTATGATTGTGAGTTTATACTTTTTAGTTGAATTAAGAGATGCAAAAGTTAATTGACACAATAAAACCCAAACCAAACCTACATTGTTATAAATTGCATTAGAAATTGCAAAGAAAAAGAATCGATCAATGTCTTTCATGTGCAAAATCCATCCCAAGAAAAGTAGTAAAAAATCGTAACCTTCAAATCAAATACAAAAACCCGTAATTTTATCTCGAAGTGAGTATTTGACTTCCATGCATGTCACAATCCTTGAAATGAAAAGATAAACCTTGAGTTTTTCACAACTACACAAAATATGAGAATATCATAGAACAATCGCAAAATTGGAAACGCCAAATACACTTTGCTTTCTATGGAGATTTTTCCATAGTTATGCTCGATCCTAAAAACATATATTTGCTTCCTAAGTTTGAATTTGATATATTACTTCGTAGGCTTTATAGATATTTATGAAATAAGATGAATAAACATATTTTAGAATGCAACATGTTTGCTTGCATGCTAGATTGAGTTAATATATCTATAAATTTGGTGAACTTTGCATGTAGATAGATCTCCCTTATCTTGTAAGTTGCTATGGAAATCATCAAAGACCACAAAACTACAAGTTCATTCATTTGTAAGTCTTCGTCATTAAAGATAAATCTTCAATGATTCCTGAAATTAAAAATGGAGCTGCTCTTTAGAAAGGTTCCTAGAGATCTTTTGTTGTATGAGCTCTTCAAACACTATTGATTAATTAAACATATATTTCCAATGTTATGGGTACGAAGGGTTGTAGAATATGAGCTCAATTACAACGACATATATGGATCATTACACCTACATGGATCAATTCCAACATACTAGAAGGGCACGTAGGGAAATCCACTATATTTGTTACATTCATGTCCTATCATTTGAATTCCTTCATCTATCACTATCCATGTCTATCATTGAAGAAGCCCCCATTCTCTAACATGCATTATTACAATGTTGATGGATCCATTTTTAATTTGATAGGCATGTTGCTCTGCATGCATCAAAGCATAAAGATACTCCCATTCTCCAACATGCTCTGACATGCATTATTACATTGTTAATGGATCCTTTTAATTTGATAGACATGTTACTTTGAAGGCATCAAAGTATAAATTGTTAATGGATCCTTTTAATTTGATAGACATGTTACTTTGAAGGCATCAAAGTATAAAGATATGACTTTTAATTAGGATATAATCTCATTAAAGTATATAATCTAGTTATATTTTACATAGTCTGTATAGATGATTTTAGGGGCTAAATTTTGCCAATGGGTTAATTTTCCATGGTTTTTCCCAAAAAAACAATCGTTAATTTATATTTTTTCTAAAAACGGTTTGCCCAAATTCTATAGAATAAAATTATTTTACCTTAAAAATCACCAAAATTTTATAGAAACTATATAAAATCCTTAGAAATTTGAATACTTTTACAAATCTATCACCAAACATTTTACATTTTGCATATTAAGGACTAGTAAGATTAGCCCATGTTTATACATTTTAATATAAATTTTCATCCTTAAAATTATCCATAAATTGGTCATCCAACTTGGTGGTAGTTATAGTTAATTGTGTCTTACATATAACACCTTTTTCATTACATTTCATTGGTCACTTTGATATCTAAAACAATGTTGCAAATTTCCTCAACTTACTTATACTTTTGGCTTCGAACTTTTGTTTCCCAACAACAAAGTTCAAACCTTTTAGACTTTGAATCTAATCATGCACTCTCTTTAAATCAATCATATAGCAATTACTAGTGTCCAATAAATTGGATATGATGTATTCAATGATTGCCAATGTTAGCTACTTCCTCTTAGCTAACTTGTAAAGTCTTATTTGTTTTGTTGATGAATTTATTCCTATTTGTTTGACTTAGAAATTCTACAAGTTTAAACTTTGATAACATAGTTCTTTAGTATGCCTAATGTAATTTGTACTCACGTGAATGATTGAACAAATGCTCAAATCATTTTGAAGTGTGCTTGTAGTGTCTAAAAAGTATAAAAGAGAGATTTAACTATTTGTTAATATATATTTATGGTACATCAATGATGCAAATGAGATGAAATCTTCGCTTTATGGCCAAAAACTTAGATAAACTTATACCCCAATTATAAACATAATCAAACCAACCCCAAGACTCAAGACATGCTAACTTATTAACACAATGAACCTTGTAAAAAAAACAAAGGGTTGGGAGCTGATAAGGGGAAAGAGCACATTGTTCAACTACATATCAAGCTTTGCTTCTACCACTTAAAACCCCAAGAGTTTGGCCCAAAGCAACTCAAAAATTTCCCAATGTCAAACATAGTTTGACTAACGATCTTATTTTCCCTTTGACTTTATTACTTGTCAACTACAAGCCTAGCTATTACTCTTTTCCAAAATAACTTAGCACTCTCACCTTTAGTCAAGAATATTACCTTTAGCCAAGAATATTTAACCATCAGACTCACGTATCTTTTTGGCAAGAAAATCCTTTAGTTGTTCTATGTGGGTCCTCGAGGCATGACACGGATGTACATGTTTTAGATCACCTTATATTAATGAATACACCAGAATACAAAGGTGTTTCAACATCCTTTCACTACATTACTCTTATTAGTCCATGTTATAGGCACAGAGGGACTTTAGCAATCGATAATTCGTTGACTACATATTAGTTTGTCCTTTGACCACAAATATTTGCATAATATGTATTGTTTGAGCTAGGGAACTAAAAACATAGATTTTTATATAATAAAAAGTACCAGATATGTATTGATCTGATTGGATAAGAGAATGGAGGTCTTATTTCCAGCTTCTCTATTCCCAATGTTTTATATGGTAACATATCCAAACTTTTTTATCGTATACAGTATTTTTGAATCATATACTTTTCCTATGTATTGCTTGAACGTGGATTAATGCTAGCATTAGTTCGAATGTTTGTCTTAGCATTTTCTGCTAGGTGAATATATCTGTAAGTTTTTATTTGTACTAATCATATTGAAATGTTTAGATATCCAAGCTTTGTAGTGATCAAGAATTCCAAAGTTTATAACGTCCTTTCCGCATGTATTTGTATTGAAATGTATTGATATTTTTTTTGAGGTTCTTGAATATGCCTAACAACTTAAATGTTTACATGACACGAGGTCCTCCAATAGGCTTGACAGCTTAAATGTTTGCATACCGCGAGGTCCTTACATAGCCTGACAGCCTTAAATGCTTATCTAAATATGTTTCTCGGAGTACATTTTTCCAAGAAATTTTCCATACAATGTTGCAGTGATTTTGCACAATATTGTTGTCCACCGCCAGTTGAATAGGCATTCTATGTTTCATCCTTCTTCTAGCTTTGCAATGCAATTTCGTCATCATTGAAGCTACATACATTGTTTACTGGTTCGGTGAGTGCTTCTTCTTCGTTGGTTTGTCGGTTGTTTCTTGTTGTTGTTTGGTTCACAATTCGACCTACGCTTCTGCATTTCATCATTTCGGAGTAAGTTTCCATGCCATAGTTTCATTTTTTGTTCCTTGTTTGTTGTTCAGTGTTTGCAGTTTGGAAGTAAGAATGTTTTCTTATTTCTACCGACATGCTCGTTGTATGTTTTTGGTTCCTTCTGTGCTTCAACTGCAATTTCGTAATCGTTGGAGATACATATGATGTTTACTGGTTCGGTGGTTGTTGCTTGTTTGTTGGTTCGTTGGTTCGTGGGTTGTTGGTTCTGTTTGTTTGGATTGGGTTTACGCTTTGGGGGCGTGGGGATGCAATTGGGCTTGTTCGTGCTTTCTCGTTGGTTTGGTGCTTGTTGTTTTCTTTTGTTTGATTCGACTTTGCAGGGTTGGTGTCCTGCACTGGTAATTGGAGCTGGGTTTTTTTTTTTTGGATTGTTATTGTTTTTTGGTTGCTTTACAATGTTCAACCCCTGCACCCATGAGTCGACATGTAGTTGTGTTATTTTCCCTATTTGGCAAGGTCGATATCTGTTCTTCTAGGATATTTTGTTGGTGCTTCAGTGTTGGCATGAAAAACAATTCGAGAAGTACATGTGCAATTGCAATATCCATTGTTTTTTTGTTAAAATAAAGCATATGCAGGCTGCATTTATAAACCATGTATGGTCAAATGTGCCCATATGAAAATACATGCTCTTTGTCCTTTACATAGACTGGTGTTCCCACGATACAATCCGTCTTGTACTCGAGATATGATATGTACAACAAAGATTCTACAAAATTATATTTCCATGTCTGGAAGCATATCTGGTTAGTTTGTCATGGGAAACCAAAATCTTGTATTGTGGGAACAACAGTCTGTGTAGAGGATAAAGAACATGTATTTCCATCAGTGGAAGCATATCTAGATACTTTGCCATGAAAAACCATAAATCGTTTAGCTACGGCCATGCAATTTCGTAATATTCTGTGGCTTATAATATATTTTGGGCAGGGAAAAAGAAATTACACATTCACAGCTATGGATGGAGAAGCGTAAAGGTTCGTGTTTATGCCTATATTTTAGACTATTTGTTGAGTCTCTTTTACTGTATGTACATATTACTTATTGTCCGGTGCATACCAGCATCCATTCATGTTCATTGTATTTTGTGTGTTCCCACATTCAAACAAACAGAATAGTTGGAGAAAACGACGGAGTCTTGACTGCATCGCTTGAAGAGGATATAGAAAGGTGCATGCTTGTATTGTTATTTCATATTGCGTTGTTTTTTATTTCATTTATTATCTGTATATGTGTTCACCTAGTTTATTGTATCTTCATTACATGCATTCCTGCATACTAACCTACTTCATGTATGTTGTGTTTTCGCTGCATTGCTACATTTAAACAAACAGAATGGTTGGAGAGGACGATGAACTCTTTGGTGAGAATGTAGCTGAGGAATTACAGAAGTGCATACCTGTGCTCTTATTTCATATTCCAGTGTTCATTTTTTCATTTACTGTATGTATATTCATTGTGCTTGTTATGCTACTTTGCACCTTTTTTTATTTTTATTTTTTTCCCCTTCTTTTCTTCCTTCAAATATAATATATTCTGCATATTCTGCTTTCTGTTACAATGGAATACTTAGACATGTTTCTCTTTCTTTTACATGTCTATCTTCATACTAACGTGCCTTCATTTCCATTGCATATTTGTTGTTGGTACCTTGGAAGAAACAGGTTGGTTGGACAGGAAGATGAATTGTTATGTGCAACAACAGAGGGTTTTGTGGTACAATCTTCTAAAAGATATACCTACTGTGCTGGTAAATTAAATATACAAACTGGGTGGGGGCATATAATATTAGACTTGAAAACGATGGCTTGGCAGAATTGGCCCTTTCTTCCCTCCCTATTTCTACTTTTTCCATTTTCTATTATCCCTTTTTTTTTCTAATTGATTTGCTTAGTGGTCTTTCTAAAAATGCCTTGGTGCGTCAGTTGACGGATTAACGGTTTCACATCTAAGGTCGTTCTTCTACCTTATTCCATACTTATCCACTTTGTTGATTGTGGGTGTCGGGCTGGCGGGTTCAAGATTTCTCCCCTATCTTTTGGGGGTCCACGATATACAGATTGGTCGTGGTGCCCCACCCTCACACCTTGTTTACTGTTACGCATTTTTCCAGTTAAAAAAATCAGATGCATACAATTTTACGCTTATTTAGTCCTTCTGATGGACAGTATACAATGCATATGTTTGTTTAGTCATGATGTTCATCTACACATGCTTGCATCAGAAAACGTTGGTCTAGTGACATGGCCATGAGCAGTCAATCATCCCAAACATCAGCAGACTGACAAGGCCAAAGGTAAAGATGCATACGCTATGCTCTTAGTATGTTTACCAGACAAATATCCTCAGCTATTTATTCATCTATGGCATGGTGAATATGTTGATGTCATCTGCAATGCATGGTTTGCAGTTCACAAGAACTATCAACAATTACAAGCAAGACGTCGAACATAGTGCATGTTCCGCAGACTAAGAGGTGTGGTTGCAAAACTCTGGCTCCAGATTTCATCGAAGCTATGTTTGTACTTGTAGATTTATGTCAGTGAAAGAAGAATACAAAAAAAAAAATGCACACTACCATTCACTTTAGTTTTCCTGTTCAAAAATTGTCACCAGGTCTAGAGTTGTAACACCCAAAGTATTATCAATAGAGGGCTTGAATAGTCGTCGAACTGGACAAGTGTTCGTCGGGGACATAATGGTCATCTATAGAACCTATTTGGACAAGGAAAACAAAACTAGATCCATTATGTGTGTTGACATGACAAGCAAGGAGGCCATGATGACAGTGACGCTGAGTATTCCTACACAGCTTGTCCAGAAACATGCAGAAAAGATATTGCCAGGTAATGGGATATCCATTACAAATTTTAATATATTGCCCAAAATAGTATATGACCATGGTGATTGTGATCGGATTATTTCGCTCAACGAAACAACTATTGTGGAAAAAATTCTCACTGTTTGTTCAGAATATCGTTTCATCCCGGACGCAACTATCAGCCAGCTTGCACAGAGTAGTGATATTTACCCAATCATAACCATTGGCACAGTTTTCACAGTGGAGAGAAAACTTGGCTCGCAACACATTCTCCATATAAAGGATGGAGAGTCAGACAACGACAAGGCAATGGTATCTCTTTCCATATCTGGTTTTGTCCTTTACTTTCACATGTGCATGTATCTCGGGTAAGTTACACAAATATTGCACTGTTCCATGTTGCAGTTGCAATTGTTCGATACCTATTCAAATTTGTTTTCGTCAATGGAGCAGCAATTGCATAGAGGGAAGATTCCACTTATGCTCTTCAAAAATATAACAAAGAAAATGGATGTTAGAGAAAGGATCTTTTGGACAACCCAGGCAACGTTTGTAATAGAGTTGCAAGGAGATTGGAATAATTTGATGTGTCATGGGATTAGCAACGCAAGAAGGTGAATAGCTCTCGCTCTAAGTTTAGGGTTCGATTTTAGTTACTACCATGACTGGCCAGGGCGGAGGGGAGTCGTCACCCCCTCCCTCCCCATCCTTCTCCTTTCATAAGCTAGTCGCAGCCTGCAGCAAGAAGCTCCCTCCTTCAGAACCTCCAAGCTTCGTAAGGAAACTAAACATCATTCCGGAGATCGACCTTCCCCCGGACCAACCAATGAAGGTCACACTGTCCCTCTCAGATTGCGGCCTGGTAGGTCAGTTCATGGGTCTCTGGCCCTCAGCCAGAACAACAGACAACTGGATTCAAAGGAACTGGAGGCCGCTGATAACAAATAGTGTAACGTGTTATGCGGTTGGGAGAGGATATTTTATCTTCGAATTCATCTCTCAGGAGGACAGAGATCTAATCTTCAAAAATGGACCGTACTTCATGCGCACACAAGGGATCTATCTGAATCGTTGGACCCCAAGCTTTGATCCAGCCTCAGAAGTGCCAAAAGACGTCCCTGTCTGGGTAAGACTCCCGAACCTGCCAATACACTGCTGGAATTCCTCATCGCTCCAAGTTATCGAAAATGGATTGGGACATTACATCGATAGAGCAGACCGAAAAGACCAGTACTCTTATGCAAGGATCTGTGTGGAAGTTGATCTGGAGGTAGGTTTGTCGGAAGAGGTAAAACTAAAAGTAGGGGATTGGCACCACTTTCAAAAGCTTGATTACGAGCAGCTCTCATTCAAATGTAGAGGATGTCATGAATACGGCCATTTCCAACGAAACTGCCCGAAAAACCTACATATAGAGAAAGCAGGGGATGAAGGCTGGCAATAGGCTCGGAAAGGGAAACCGAAATCAAAAGGTCCAAGAAGTGAAAAGTCAGCCCCAACGTAAGACAAGAACCCAAGAAGCAAAGAGACGGTTAACAGCTTCAATACATTGGGCCTGGAAACTGGAGGTGAGACAGAAGAGTCGAGCAAAGATGCCCAAGGGGAAGCAGCAAAAGGTACCCAAATCCCTGAAGAGAGAGAAACTCAAAAGGCAACAGAAGAAGAGGAGCAAAACAAATCCCCCCAAAGGATTGGGGCGACTCAAGGCACAGAGGAAGGGGAGATCTCTTCCGGCAGTGAATCGGAAGGAGCAAGTGAAGCCTGGGCCACCCCAAAGAAACCAAGAAGAGGCAGGAAATCCAAAAAAGGAGAAAGAGATAAGGAAACCTACAAAGACGTCCTAAAAGGTGCACAACAAACCATCAAGCAACTGATCAATGTGCGGCAAACAAGGAAGCTATCCAAAGCCTCCCAAGGAGGCCACTCCCCCCCCCAAGGTAATTAATGAAGTTAACCTCCTGGAACTGTAGGGGTCTCGGTAGCAAAAGGAAAGAGGAATCTCTCAAGTATATCACCAAATCTTCGAAAGCGGACATCCTACTCCTCCAGGAGACCAAGATGAGTCAACAGAACTCTCTCAAAGTTTCAATGAACGTTTGGAGAAATAAGCAAGGAATAGTTGAAAATGCCAGAGGTGCAACAGGAGGGCTCTGCACCCTGTGGAACACCACCAAAATAGAACTGATCAGCTTAGACACATGCATGCATTGGATTCACACCAAGCTCCTCCACAAAGATTCTGGATATCTGGTAAGCCTCTTTAATATCTATGTTCTGCAACATATAGAAGAAAAAAAGATCTGTTGGGAAACCCTCCAAGACTTCTTACAAAAAAATGATCTAGAAAATATCATTCTAGGAGGGGATCTAAATGTAACCCTGATCCAGGAGGAAAAAAGAGGAGGATCTATAGTAAGATATCCAGCTAGAGAATGGGTGGAAGACCTAATCCCACCCTGGGATCTAATAGACATCAAACCGGTCAAAGGCCTCTATACGTGGACCAATAAAAGGGTAGGACCGAGGCATATAGCTGCCAGGATGGACAGATTCCTCGTCCAAAGCTCCTTCTTGACTCTTGGGCTCATAGCCTCCTCAGAAATCCTCCCTCACAGCATTTCAGATCACAAGCCCGTCCGCTTAGAGTTTAAAACCGATCAAGGCCAGGGACCCATCCCTTTCAGATTCAACCTGTCTTGGATCCAAGACAAAGACTTTCTTCGTCTAGTATCCAGCAAGTGGACAAGCAAGGTCAAAGGCTCTGCTTTTTATGTTTGGGAAGAGAAGCTACGAAGGCTAAAGACTACTCTAAAGTCCTGGGAAAAAGGGCAACCAGACCCAACCACCTCACGCAAAGAAGCCCAAAAGCAACTTGAGAACCACCAGCGGGATTTGGAAAACAAAGAGATCACAAAAGAGGATCTACTACAAGAAGCCCATCTCCAAAGACAATGGCACAAATCCTGCAGGGAGGAAGAATGTTACTGGAGGCAAAAAACTAGAAGCCTTTGGCTGAAGGAAGGAGATAAAAACACTAGCTATTTCCATAAGCAAGTGGAGGCAAGGAAGCACTATAAGGCAGTGACAGAAATTCAGGCCCAAAATATTACAATCTCAGATCCAGAAGGCATTAAACAAGCAGCCTTTGAAACCTTTGAAGCCCTCTACTCAGAACCGCAAAGGGCAGACATTGACCCCCATCGGTACCCTCTCTCCATCATTCCAAATCTCATAAAGGAGGACATCAACCTCAGCCTGATGAAGGAAGTTTCGTAGCAGGAAATAAAGGAGCCATTGGATCAAATGAATTCGGACAAGGCTCCAGGACCGGACGGTTTCACTACCAGATTCTACCAACAGTGTTGGGGGATAATCAAATATGATCTCACAAAAATGATAAGGAAATCGCAATCGAGCAGCAAGCTAGGAGGGAGCACAAACTTGGCCTTCCTGGCACTTATCCCGAAGGAGAAAGGAGCACTCAGCTTCAACCACTTCAGGCCAATTTCCCTCTGCAACACCAGCTACAAAATGCTCACCAAAATTATAGCAAACAGAATGAAAACAATCCTCCCTCTTATCATCCCAGAAAACCAGGGAGGCTTCATCAAAGGCAGACACATTGCAGACAACATCATCCTAGTTCAAGAGGCCCTTCACTCAAGCGTTTGGAGGAAAGACAAAGGTATGATTATAAAGCTTGATCTCGCCAATGCCTTTGATAGAGTCAATCACAACTTTTTATTTGAGGTAATGAGAAAGTTTGGTTTCGATCAGTCTTTTGAAAAATGGATTAAAGCCTGTATAGGGTCACCGTGGATAGCCCCCATGGTGAATGGAAGAGTAACAAAAAAATTTCAAGCCTCCAGAGGGTTAAGGCAAGGGTGCCCCCTCTCGCCCCTCCTCTATGCAATCCAAGCTTCTGTCCTAAGCTATCAGTTGGAAAACTCCCAAAATCAAAACAATCTACAGGGTTTAAGAATAGCGCAAGGGGTGAAAGACATAAATCATGCTCAATTTGCGGACGACACCCTGCTGTTAGGTGGGGCAAGCCCAATAATTGCAAAGAAGTTTAAGGAGGAACTAGATGCTTATGCTGCAGTCTCAAGAAGTGAAATAAGTCAGGCAAAAAGCAAGATTTATGGCTGGAATATTACGCCTAAAGAAATGATGGGAATAACTAGAGTTTTGGGGATGGAAGGGCACACTAACTGGGAGGCCTTTAATTACCTGGGAATCCCTATCTTCAAAGCTGCCCCAAGAGCCTCACAGTGGAACCACCTAATTGACAAAATAAAGAAGAGAATCTCCACCTGGGGGGAGAACTAGCTAAATCTTGCAGGGAAAGTTGTCCTAATTAAGTCAGTTCTGGCCAGCGTACCCATCTATCAGAGCTCGCTGCTTCTAGCCCCTGGCTCCACAATACAAAAAATTGAAGCAATGCAAAGACGCTTCCTGTGGGAAGGCGGAAAGCAGATAGGCAGGAAAATGCACCTGATAAACTGGGAAAAAACCTCTAAGCCTCTCTTGGAAGGTGGACTCAACTTCAAAAAAACCTGAGTACAGAACCTGGCATTGGGGGCAAAGCTGCTCTGGAATATTGTCACCGGTAAACCAACCTGGAGCAAAGTAGCACTATGGAAAAAATATTTTAGAGGATCAAGGGAACGATGCATAGAATACCCTTGCAGGGAATCTAAAGGATCCCCTATTTTTACACTCTGCAAAAAGGCCATGCCCAACTTCAACCCCCATCTCACCTAGGTGCCAAGAAATGGAAAGAAAATCAAAATCTGGCAAGATTCAATCTTAGGAGATCCTTCTCTAGACCTGAGGCAGGATCTGCGGCACCTCAAAGACTGGATGGAAAGCCAAAATTTAAAGACTCTCTTCGACATCTCAATTTGGGGGAATGACAGGTACAAGTCGTGGCAAGGGTGGGGAGTGGGCAACATACCCTCAGATTTAGAAGGGGATTGGAGCATTCTTAAGCTCTGTCTATAGGGGAAAGCCCCCCTCAAAAAAAAGGAAAGGACGAGAGAGGCTGGGGAAAGAACGCCAAGCCCTACACCACAGCTAATGGCTATCGACTCACTATAAATGTTCCTGACGTCCCACCTAATCCGATCATCTGGAAAGCTATTTGGCAGTCCAAGTCCATTCCTAAAATTGATATGTTTATCTAGACTCTTGCCCACAATAGCATCCAAACAGGGGAAAGCCTCCAAAGAAAAGGCTAGGAGGGCCCCTACAGGTGTCCCCTTTGTCAACAGGCTGAAGAAACTACAGATCACCTCCTCCTCAACTGTGTCTATTCCAAAGAAGTCTAGAGGTTGGCAATTGGCATTCAAACTGAAATCAATCATCTTCAAGACACCAAAAGTCTTCTCCAACATTGGGACTCCCTATACCCATTCTAGAAACAAAAATGAAGCCATGCCTTTGCGTTGTGGAAAGTCCTCCCAAAGTACATCCTGTGGAATCTATGGCTGGAAAGAAACAATAGAATATTCAGGGACAGAAAAAGGAGTGCACCCATAGTGGTAGCCAAAATTAAAGCACTATTCGGAGAAAGTGCCCCTTACTTATGTCAATCAAAATATAGTGGGAAGCTAGAAGAAATAGAAGAGCTCCGGTTGGATCAGTTTAAAATTCAAAGTCAAAATGGGATCACATCTAGCCCCCCAAGTCAAGAGGATTGGGAAATCAGAAAAGGAAAACAGGAGTTTGACCAATGGAAAACAGAGAGAAAGGCCTATATCATGTCCTTCGACGGGGCCTCAAAAGGAAATCTGGGCCTAGCAGGTGGAGGAGGGATAAATGAAAGTCCCAATGCAGAAACAACGATAAGATACACCCTGGGTTTAGGTATTGATACCAACAATAGAGCAGAAGCCATGGCATTGTGGCAGGGATTGCGTCAAGCCAGCAAGCACGGGGTCCAGAACTTGGTCATAGTAGGAGACTCCAGATTGGTAATCAAAGCCATTATCCACTAATCTAAAACTCAAAGCGCGAAACTCAACAACCTATTGGACAAAATCCATCTCCTTCTTGGGTGCTTCAGCTCATACAAGATATACCATGTGTTAAGAGAGATGAATGAGAAAGCGGATGTTGAAGCTAAAAAAGGTGCCCTCTTGGTGTTGGGTAATTTGAACCTTAATGGAACATTGTCCACCGTGGAGCTATCGTGAATCATGAGATACAGCCCGCACTCAATATGCAAGTGGATGAGAAGGGGAAAAGGACGAAAGAGAAAGCGCTCAGGCTCAGTCAGTTCAAGGCCATGCTATTGGGTGAAAGGGACAAAGGAAGGTACCGTGCGCAAGCGGATCTTAGACAGGGAGGTGACAGAGGAACACCTCGGCCATACCTCTTGAATTTATCAACTCAGGACGAAATAATGAAGGCCAAGGAAGGCGATCTTAAATCAAAGGCGAAACCATAGGTTCAAGTCATTCTTTCTCATAGCTCTCCTGTGAATTCGTCTTTGAAGAATCAGATCGCTTGAAGAAGGGGAGGCATCAAGAAATGGTAGCAAGCTCTAGTAACAAGACAAGTACGGAGGAAAGGCTGAAGGCAATGGACTCAACGCTGGAGAATCTCAAGCAAATGTTACAGTTCCAACTGGATTTTCTTGAGAATCTGGATTCAGAAGCAGGCAGAAGGTTGGAGAAGCTGGAACAAGACATCACCACTACAAAGTTTGGATTTACTGAAGAACTGAGCAAGCTGCATCAAGAACTCAAGAATCCAAAGAAAGAGTTTGAGGAAAGAATAGGTCAGTTGGAAGTGAAAATGTCCCAGCTTAACAACGAGTGGAAGCAAGATCCCAAAGACTAACCCAGTCGCTCTGTCTGAAGCGAGCTTTCCTCTTCTTCAGCATCTTGACATTTTGTATAGAAGTCAAGGCATTAAATAAGACTGTAATCGCAGGTTTAATGTTCGCTTTTGTAGGTAAGGGTCCAAGTTTAGTGTATTCAGGAGTACTATTAAGCACCATACTGGCAGTCGCTCAGTGAAGCAAAGCCATTTTGTAAATGTACTAGTGGCTAGTCCACCTTTTAATATAAATTCC
>ML778724.1:353967-394389 GCA_009831015.1 Picea engelmannii | reverse complement strand
GTGGTTGTGTATTATATTGTTCAATGTATTAATTCCTATGCTCGGGTTCCCAGGCTGAAGGTGTTTTAGTTGCAGCGAATGCATACTTTACCCCCTTTGAACCTGTATGTGTGAAATGAAACTCTCTTGCTTCTGCCTCCGCTTTGATAAGTGATGATACGATTGATTGTCTTTGATGCAGTGAAAAATGTCCATATATATATGGACATTGCCTCAATGCTGCCATCTGAACCGTGGGCAACATAACCATGCATTGTACAGTTAGGAAACCTCTGTTACAAAATGTGCTTCCTAAGTTGGTAGAATTGTCATATGAAACATATCTACAGAAAAAAGGCAAGCAGTGTCTACATGCTGCATGATTTTCGGATACACAACAAATTTACCTTAAATGAGGACAATGCAATTTTGCATATCGGCTGAAGAAGGGGGAAAAAAATATCAAACTTTGGCAGAAAACAAAAATACCTCATGTGTCTCTGTAATATTTCTTCAACATTCAGATCAATGTTCGTCGAACTCGACTACTTGGGATTGCATGCGCATAAGATTGTTCGATCCAAAAATGGGAAGCATGGCAGAAAACCCCATATATCCCATGGCCCCGGTTATTTTCTACTGGGTACATATACCATATGTAAGAGAAAATGAATGCCATGACGTATTTTCTTTGTATATCAAATTGTTTGATGCAAAGGTCGATGTGTTCTGCTCTATGGAACCTTGTGGGAACTTGCTTGCGACCTGTTTGGAGTTTAATTGGTTCTTGGTTGTATTCTTCGTCTGACAATTTGTATATCATGGAACTCCGAGTGTTATTTGGAGGACATAGAACAATAGAATTGCAATTTTTTATTCAGCTAGCCCGCAAATCCGCGTGATAATTTCTATGGTGTTGTGACACAAATGTAGTATGTGGCTTGTTTTAACATTTTTCCTTGATCGATGAACTTGGTAAAATTAATCTCATGGAATAATTTGAAATCAACAAATGTGTGAAGTCCAATTGTGTTATCATATCAACAAGAGGCCCTTAAAATTCAAATTGGTTGTTGTTATGCTTGCGGTGATAGAATTTTAAAAAAAAATGTTTTTTTTTCTTTCATTTCTTTTAAAATAAGCAATTTAACATCCTTTGATAATTTTTTGTAATTAAATTGTACAATATCAATATTTAATATTAATAATTTAGTATTTGAAAATAATGTTTTTAGATAATGTTAGATAGGATGACCATCTGTAAACAATCGCAATCTTAAGCCCGCCAGTCCTGGAGTTCGTCTGTTAATTTGTATGTCGTGGAACTCCAAGTGTTGTTTGGAGGACACAGGACAATATAAGTGCAATGTTGAGCCAGACAGTCCGCAAGTCTGCCTGTTAATTTGTATATCGCGGAACTCTGGGTGTTATTTGTAGGACACGGAACAATAGAGGCTGGATTTTGAGCCCACCAACCCGAGAACCTACGATCCAAAAAGTGGCTAAGTATGGAATCAAGGCTCTGTACATGCTCTATAAAATCTCATGTCCATACTTTATAAAAGTACATATTTGGTATGTATTACTTGTTTCTCGAAAAGTTTCTAGGTGTGGAAGTTGGCGGATGCATGTGTTTAGATTTCCACTTACTTTCATATCACCAGCCTGACCGACCGCTTCCCGTTTCAAATTGTACAAACTTTTTTGTCTAATTAAATTGTACAATATCAATATTTAATATTAATAATTTAGTATCGAAAATAATGTTTTTAGATAATGTTAGATAGTTGATAGGGATTACCATCTGTAAATAATGGCAATCTTGAGCCCGCTAGCCCTAGAGTCCGTCTGTCAATTTGTATATCACGGAACTCTGAGTGTTGTTTAGAGGACACAGAACAATAGAAGTGAAATGTTAAGCCAGCCAACCCGCAGGTACGCTTGCCAATTTGTATATCGCGGAATTTCGGGTGCTATTTGTAGGGCACGGAACAATAACGGCCCAATTTTGAGCCTGCCAGCCTGACAACCCGCAATCCTAAAAGTGGCTAAGTATGGAATGTGGGATCCATACATGCTCTATAAAATCTCATGTCCATACTTTATAGTACATATTTAGTATGTATTACTCATTTTTCAGAAAATTCCTTGGTACGGAAATTGGCGGATTCATGTCTTCATATTTCACTTACTTTTATATCACCACCCCGACCGACCGCTTCCCTGTTTCATATTGTACAAGCTTTTTGGCTCGCGGTTTTTTCGAATAGGCAAGTTACCGGATCGGGGGGTTCAATATTGATAATTTATGTAATTAAATTGTGCGATATCAATATTTAATATTAATAATTTAGTATTTGAAAATCATGTTTTTTTATAATGTTATATAGTTGATAGGGATGCCCATCCGTAAACAATGGAAATCTTGAGCCCGCCAATTCTAGAGTCCGTCTGTCAATTTTTCTATCGCGGAAGTCTGATTGTTGCTTGGAGGACACAGAACAATAGAAATGCAATGTTGACCTAGACAACCCACAAGTCCGCTTGTCAATTTGTATATCGCGATACTCTGGGTGTTGTTTGTAGGGCACGAAATAATAGAGGCCCAATTTTGAGCCTGCCAGCCCGAGAACCCGCGATCCAAACAGTGGCTAAGTATGGAATGAGGGATCCGCACATGCTCTATAAAATCTCATGTCCATATTTTATAAAAGTACATATTTAGTATGTATTGCTTGTTTCCTTCGAGTGTTATTTGGAAGACACAGAACAATAGAAGTGCAATGTTGAGCCAGCCAGTTTGCAAGTTCACTTGTCAAATTGTATATCGCGGAACTTTGGGTGTTATTTGTAGGATACAGAGCAATAGAGGCCCAATTTTGAGTCCGCCAGACCGAGAACCCGCAATCCAAAATGGGGCCAAGTATGGAGTGTGGGATACGTACATGCTCTATAAAAATCTCATGTCCATACTTTATAAGAGTACATACTTAGTATCTATTACTCGTTTTTCGGAAAATTTCTAGGTGCAGAAGTTGGCGGATTCACGTCTTCAGATTTCACTTACTTTTATATCACTAGCCCGACCGACTGCTTCCCCGTTTCATATTGTAATAAACGAATATAAACTGGCCCAAGTCCAATTGTGTTATCACATCAACACGAGGCTCTTAAAATTCAAATAGCCCGCAAGCCCGCTTGTCAATTTGTATATCGCGGAACTCTAGATGCTATTTGTAGGGCACGGAACAACAGAGGCCCAATTTTGAGCCCGCCAGCCCAAAAACCCATGATCCAAAAAGTGGCTAAGTATGGAATGAGGGATTCGTACATGCTCTATAAAATCTCATGCCCATACTCTATAAAAGTACATATTTAGTATGTATTATTGGTTTCTTGGGAAAATTTCTAGGTGCGGAACTTGACAGATACACGTGTTCAAATTTCAACCCATTTTAATATCACCAGCCCGACCGACCTCTTCCGTGTTTCATATTATACAAAAGAATTGGAACGCAAGTTTCCGAATAGGCGGGTCTTTCTCTTAAATAAGATATTTATCATCCTTTAATAATTTTATGTAATTAAATTGTACAATATCAATATTTAATATTAATACTTTAGTGTTGAAAATAATGTTTTTAGGTAGTGTTAGATAGTTGATAGGGATCACCATCCATAAACAATCGCAACCTTGATCCCGCCAGCCCTAGAGTTCGTCTATCAATTTGTATATGGCAGCAGTCCGAGTGGTGTTTGAAGGACACAAAAAAATAGAAATGCAATGTTGAGCCAGCCAGCCCGCAAGTCCACCTGTCAATTTGTATATCGTGGAACTCTTGGGTGCTATTTGTAGAACACAGAACAATAGAGGCCCAATTTTGAGCTCGCCATCCCGAGAACCCGCGATCCAAAAAGTGGCTAAGTATGGAATGCAGGATCAATACATGCTCTATAAATCTCATGTCCGTACTTTCTAAAAGTACATATTATGTATTACTTGTTTTTTTCGAAAAAATTCTTGGTGCGGAAGTTGACGGATTCATGTCTTCGGATTTCACTTACTTTTTTATCACCAGCCCGACCGACCGCTTCCTCGTTTCATATTGTACAAACTTTTTTTCCTAATTAAATTGTACAATATCAATGTTTAAAATTAATAATTTAGTATTGAAAATAATGTTTTTAGATAATGTTAAATAGTTGATAGGGATTACCATCCGTAAACAATCGCAATCTTGAGGTCGCCAGCCTTGGAGTCTGTTGTCAATTTGTATGTTGCGGAACTCTGAGTGTTGTTTATATGACACGAAACAATAGGAGTGCAATGTTGACCTAGCTAGTCTGCAGGTCCGCTTGTCAATTTGTATATCGCGAAATTCTGGGTGTTATTTGTAGGCCACAAAAAAATAGAGGCCCACTTTTGAGCCCGCCAACCCGAGAACCCGCGATCCAAAAAGTGGCTAAGTATGGAATGCGGGATCCGTACATGCTCTAGAAATCTCATGTTCATACTTTATAGTACATATTTAGTGTGTATTACTCGTTTTTCGGAAAATTTCTAGGTGCGGAAGTTGGCGGATTCACATCTTCATATTTCACTTACTTTTATATCACCAGCCCAACCAACGGCTTCCCCATTTCATATTGTACAATTTTTTTGGCTCGCGGTTTTTCGAATAGGTGAGTTACCAGATAAGGGGGTTCAATATTGTGTTTCCATTGTTCCGCCGCCTGCAAACAACACCCTGACTTCTGGGACCCACAAATTAGCAAACAAATTGAAATAAAATAATATATACTATGCGAAGTCTAATTGAACAATCATATGAACGAGAGGACATTAAAATTCATATTCGTCGTTGTTATACTTGCAGTGAAGCTAACAGTACAGAAAATTTACTTAAACATCCAAAAAATGATTGTCTTGTAACTTTTTGATGCTTCTCTTATACAAACAGATCTTGGAAACTATAAACATCGCTCGTTGTACATATTCCTTGATTGAAGAACCTGTTAACATGTTTAATGCACTCCATAGTTACTGTTAAGACCAATTCCCGCTTCCAAAAATTGCCATCAGCTTTCTCTTTTCTCTTTGCTTTCCCTTTCTTTACTTACTCATTTTTCGGAAAATGTCTAGGTGCGGGATTTTCTACCCTGGGTATATCTTCTGCCCTTTTTTTTGTAACCCGCCTGACTGCTTTCCATACTTGGGCATTTCTTGGAATCTGTTTCGTGGGTTGGCGGGTGCACGAAATGTACAATGCTTCGTGGCAATTCTCCATCACCGCTACCTTTGTACTTGTTTCCAGATATGCAATAATTAATCTTTAAGGCAAGTAGTTCATCCTGCAGGAACCGTTAAGATTGTCATTATTGTCCAAAAGGCTGGAGAATATTTGTCATTACTATGAATTAAACCAATATTTACAGAGAAGTGTGTTACCATTTCCAATTATTCTCCATCACCGCTACCTTTGTACTTGTTTCCAGATATGCAATAATTAATCTTTAAGGCAAGTAGTTCATCCTGCAGGAACCGTTAAGATTGTCATTATTGTCCAAAAGGCTGGAGAATATTTGTCATTACTATGAATTAAACCAATATTTACAGAGAAGTGTGTTACCATTTCCAATTATTCATTTCAAACATGATGCAATCTGTTTTTGTGCGCCGGCGGGTTGGCACCTTTAAGAAATCTCTAATTCTTCATCTCTCTTCGTCGTCACCGCGACCTTCGCACTTTTTTCTAAATATGCAATTAGTGATCTTTAATGGTAACAACTCATTCCGCACAAACCCTGGAGATTGTCATTGATCAACGAAAGGCTTGAGGAGATATTCCATTGATACGCATCAAACCATAATTTGCAGAGGGTTATATTATCCCTCTCCAATTTTCATTTCAAACATCATCTAGAGCAAACAGAAATTATCGTGAACTTGTGGCAACATTTCTATCCAGATACAGTAAACACATTCGGGCATAATGACCAGAGGTTCCACTATTCCAGGGCATATTCTTACTACTCATCTCCCTCCACCCAGGAGCAAAAAAGGAGATGGTCCCTTGGTACACTGAGAGATATATTTCAAGCCAAAGAATTCCAAGGCAACCCTGTCTGCTCTGAGAACCTGCCCAGTTGCATTGATGGCTGGCGCAGAGGTTGATGTCATGGATTATGAGCCAGAAGATGATCTGATGGGCGATGATACGACAATGGATGATGGAAATGCAGAGAATGTTCCCACTCCTGCGCCCAAATTGAAATCAACCATAATGGGCAAAAATTTCCAACTCAGTGATGGTGGTCCTGACAACACCAAAAGGAGTTTCAGAAAAGAAACCGACGTTGAACGCAATAGCCACTTTGCAACTCGAAAGTAGGAATTCTAGAGGTCCAAATTAGTCTATTCTGGGCAGAAGAGTTTCACTGTAAAGAAATGATATGTTGATGCTCCCAGAGATATATTTCAAGCCAAAAAAATATTCACTTGTCGGACTATTGTCATGTTCTTTGGATATACAATTAACATCTTCGGGAATCAGGTCCATGATTCTCACTGTTGCAACGCATCTTTCTACTAGTCATCTCCATCTACCCGGAATGGACTAATTTGGACCTCTGAAATTTCACGTGCAACTTGTGTCCCTGAAGTTTTTTCAACTGTGCGGAGGCGGTTTCTAGTTGTGTCCTAACTTTCCATTAAGGGCTATTCCATTTTCCCTGCAACGTTTTTTGTCTTCTTCGTCACGGGAAGCTTCTGAAAACTATCAATTTTACCACAGGATGATTCATTGAGGAGAAAACTGCAAGGATCATGCATACTACGGATCCCATGCCTGTGTTTGTGGCAGATACGTTCAATGTTTTGGCCCGAAGAACTGGGTCCAATTTCTAGGGATAGATATACAATACTCAGTGTTTTTTCTTTTTATTTTAAATGGATTTGCTATTAAAAAAAATTGCCTTAGAGTCTTCGTTGCTGCTTCTTTTCTGGATTTAATGTTTGTTCTCATTGGCGTGATTCGGTGGTCTTGTAGTTCTTCGATATTGTGTTTACTTAGGTTATTTTTTATAAGATGGAACATGTAACAATTATATGACAATGTACTATGTCAATCCACCAGGCTTTTATGCAAACAAAAAATGGATTACACACAGTTTCAAACCAATGTTCAATTCTATTCTTAATGCAGATAGAACATAGCAATACCAATGTACAATGTTGCAGCAAAATCATCATTCTGGTTTTCAGACATACAGTTATTAAGTTCTAATGCTAACAACCCATAATGAAAGAAGTTTAATACTTAAGTTAATATGTTATAGTCATGGAAGAATGTATCAAGAACACACTTACACCCACATGCTCCAATAAAATCTAATCTTCAACAAAGCATTTGTTGACAATTAGTAGAAAATGAAGTTTAATACTTAAGTTAATATGTTACAGTCATGGAAGAATGTCTCAAGAACATACTTACACGCACAGGTTGCAATAAAATATAATCTTCAACAAAGCATTTGCTGACAATTAGTAGAAAATGATGGTTTTGCAACAATGGGGCTTCTTTGAAACCAATTCGCGCTTACGAAAATTGCCCTTTGCATTTCTATTTTCCCACTCTTTTATCCCCTGTAGTTTCTCTTCTTGGTTACTTAATCGGTTTTTTTTTCCGAAAATGCCTTACTGTGCGGCTTGGCGGATTCATGTGTTTCCGTTGAACGCTTCCCCTTTCTCTAAATTTGTCCTCTATTGTTCTGTGTCCTACAAGTAGCACCCAGAGTTCCGCCATACACAAATTGATAGGCGGACTTGCGTGTTGACTGGCTCAACATTGCACTTCTATTTTTTCGTGACCTCCAAACAGCATTCGGAGCTCCGCGATATACAAATTGACACACGGGATCTAGGGCTGGTGGGCTCAAGATTGCCATTGTTTACGGATGAAAAAGTGATAAAACGAGCCATACCACATTTGCATCACAAAAGCTATATTAAAGGGAAAAGCATTTCCTCTATAGTTCTGTGTCCTACAAATAGCACCCAGAGTTCCGCACTATACAAATTGACAGTCGGACTTGCGGGTTGGCTGGCTAAAAAAATGACTCGGAGTTCCGTGATATACAAATTGACAGATGAAGTATACAACCAAGAACCAAGTAAACTCGTGGATCGTATTCCTAGTCATTATTTTTTGTGCCCTCCACCTTCACACTTCTTTCCAAGTATATATCTTGGCAGGAAAATGGGATATCTGTTACAGATGTGAATATATTGGCCCTTATTTTTCGTCTTCTATACTTAGCCAAATATTCGCTTGTCTTTTCCCTGAACTTTATCTTTCTTGTCACTTATTCGTTTTTTCGAAAATGTTTGGCTGCGCATATGGGCAGACTTGCGGGTTCACGCTTGCACTCCTACTCTTATATCGCAACATCGACCGACCACTTCCCCATTCCATACCTAGACACTTCTCCAACCGTGGATTCTCGGTAGGCGGGCTCTAGATTGGAATTCTATTGTTCCATGACCTGCGAACAGTATTGTCACTTCTTTACAACCGGACTCACATCATACCCTCTTATGTATTATGGTCTACCTATCATGCCCTCTTCCGTCGTATACATTTTGCACTGAAAACTTCCGAGAAATACAATTTAACCGTCAGGTCCTCATATCTTTTGTGGAACTATTGTCACCCCATTTTGAAGTTCGTTTGTCTGCTTTCCATACTTCACCATCTATTTGAATTTATTTCGCGGATCATCGGTTTTGCGGTTTCAAAAAATATCTTGTTCCTAATCGTTGTTTCCTATGCCCGCATCCTTTTGCAATTAGCAATTACCAATTATATATAAGATCTTATTTCTAGGCATGCAATTAGCAAACGTTAATTTCAAACATCATGGAATGTCATTTGCATGTCGTCACAAAAATTTAAATCCTCGCTTCCGAGAACGAGTTCGCTCGACCGTTTCCCTATTCCATACTTAGCCACTTTCTTGGAATTCCACAAATATACAAACCAGCCGCTGAACTACCCCATCATGATCTCTTCCGTTTTACACGTTTTGCAATAAAAAATTCTGATACATAAAATTTGACCGTGGAACACTCGCCTCTCCTGAGTATCCCCGTAACCCTTTTTTGAATCTCGTCCGATCACTTTTCAGACCTTTCCATTCTTTCCTTGCTCTCTGTCACGTCCGTGACCTTCGCACTTGTCTATAATAAAAGAAAAAAAAAGAAAAAANATATATATATATATATATATATATATATATATATATATATATATATATATATATATACATATCTTGTTTCTAAATATACAATTACTGACATTTATTTCTAACAACTCATCATGCACGAACCGTATAGATTTTCATTGATGGGCAAAAGGCTTGAGGAGATCTCCTATTAATACGCATTAAACCAAGATTTGCGGGGGGTTATATTATCCCTTCCGATTGTTGATTTTAAAATCATGAAATGTCGTTCGCACGTCACCGCCTTGGCACGTTCACGAAACCTCCAATCCTTAATTTCTCTTCGTCGTACCCACCACCTTCACATTTCTAAATATGCAATAAGTAAGCTTTACTGCTAACAGTTCATCATGCACCACCCATAGAGATTGTCATTAATCAACGAAAGGCTCAAGGAGCTTTCCCATTCATAAGCATTTCTCATAAACCTATGGCATCAGATCGACAACAGTTCTGTGGAGATACAGTGAACATCTTCGGGCGCAAGGACCAGAACTTCCAGTGGTCCAGGGCATATTCTTATTACTCAACCTCTGTCGTAGAGAACCAAGTAATTTGGACCTCTTGGATTTCTCATGCAGGTTGTGTCCCTGAGGTTTTTGACTGTAAGGGCCTGGTCTCTTGGTGCGCCGATAAATTTATTTCAGACAAAAGAATTATTCCACTACGGGACCGCTCTTTTATTTCTTTGTCACCTCGGATATTCCACCAGATGTAAGATTGTCAGAGCCAACACTGACGTTCAAAGGAGAAGATTGCAAATAGTTCCTAGCAAAGCATAATAATGGGTTGGACCTCTTGCCCCATTTATTGGAAGACCCGATTCTAATTCCTTAAGATATCACAAGCTTGCAGGTTAGTTCATTTAGAAATCCATTCCACGAAATTGCCTAGCTATTTACAAGAATAACGGGACATGAGTCCACAACAACTGTTTCCCGGATGGCTCTTTATATTTTGCATTTCACAGTCAATGAACAAGCCATTTTTTATTGGGGCAAGTTATTTTCCCATGAATTTTGTTCCCAATTGTCAAGCTTCAAAAGGGAAAATAAATTTTGTATGTCGTCCTACTTAGTTTTTGTGATAGCGCATTGTTGTCAATTTCCACAATTGTCTCTTTCCAAGAATGTCAACTGGGAATTCGACCCAGTAACGTTCTGGTACCAGGCCTTGTGGAAGCACAAGGATTCCCACTATTTTTATGAGGTTTTTAATGGCTTCGTGTCTGTTTTCAAAGTTTTTTTGTTAGGAGAAGATGCTCCCCGCATATCTGAGCAGAAAACCAGTTTTTTGGACAGGAAGGGGACACTTGAACATTTGGATAATTACACTGTCACATTACGGACATAATGTTTGTTGCATAAGTAGCATGACAATAAAACTATTGGTTGCATCTATTACAAAAGAAGAAGAAAAAACAGTTCATTCCTTTGCCTTGGAAAGTAGGGGAGTTTGTATTGAAAAATGTCAACAAAATTAACGAATTTGCGGTGCATTCTAGCATCTTCAACCTGATATATGTTGAAAGCATAAGAGGGTTCGACCCCGATAATATTTTTTGACAGCATTTACAAACACTTGGCCTCAGCGATTGTTTTTTCAAAAAACACCTGCCCGAAAACAGAGACATTGGCGACAACGTTCTTGCTTCTGATGTTGGTGACCTAGACACAGTGCAAAGCTGCACAAAATTGTACACGCAACAATGGAAAGGCCCCGGTGACAAGAGTGTTCAATCGGAAAATAGCACTCAAAAAGGTATGACATCTTGGAGCATTGCTCCAACGGCCCACCACGGCAACAAAGAAACTCATAGTTCTTCAAATAGAGGAGGATATAACGACCCTCCTCACTCTAAAATTGATAGTTCTCACAAGCTTCCAGTAGAGAAGAAGAGAAAAAAAAATGTGGGACAGGGGGAAGAGCCGGAAATTCAGAGTGAGAACATGGAACTTGACACTGATCTGGATAGCATGTTTTGCTACCTTGATCAGCCCGGAGACGCCATCCAACATAGTTGTCCAATGGACATATCCAATACCGAAAATTTTGACGAAGATGAATCCTTCGTGTTCCAGAGCATTGTTTTTGACAACCAGTCCAAAAAATTGATAATTGAGAAAAAAGATGTAAAAAATAAGAAAGGAAAATCTCGTTCATAGGTTGACCCTGCCAACATGCAGTCGTCCCAAATCTGTCAACTTCACAATGCGAGCGGAGATGCACTTCATGATTCCATTGGAGGCATCGAGGCCGAGAATGCTAGACTAAAGGACCGTGTCAAGGAATTGGAAGAGGCTTTGATTCCTATGCCATTGTTTGTCAATCATTTGGCAATAGCCATGACTGACACCCCTGCAGCCAACTTAAAAGAATCCTCCATCCTCCTCTCATCATGTAGAGGATATGTGGAGAATAATATCAAGAAAAGAATGGAACTGGTTACCGAGGCGTGGAAAACATCACAAACCATCACTTCCCTTGGAACCAGGGCACATAGTTTGCTCGAACATTTGCAGGGGGAGTTAAAAGATGAAGAAAATTTCTATTTAAAGATGGTCCTTCCTTTTAGCACCATTGTCAACAATATGACAGAAACAAAAAGAATACAACAAGATCTTCCATTCAAAAACCAGACCGGTCAATTAAATGCATGCTGGAAAGAAAAAGTGAAGAACCTGCATCTCATTGTTCAGTCATGTGAGCAAGCCATATCAAAGAAAGATAAATTATTCACAAGGTTTTCAAGAATAAACTTAGCCGGAAAGATCAACAACTTCCAAGACCCCGACTTAATCGCAAACTCCTTTCCCTTAACTAGGAAAGAGTTCGATAAATAGTTTGATATGTTTAAGGCGTTGTCTCTGGAAAAGTTTTACAGCATCCTTGAATATGATCAAGCTCACGTCGACGACTGGCTAATCAACTATTCAGTACAGAATGAGGAAATTCATCAGGCTCTGTGTAATCTTTCTATCGACTTACGAGAATTAGAAAATGATCTTTTCAACATAAAAATCCAGAATGAGATCAAGGTCGCCCCAATGAGAAGCTACATTGAAGAATGGCTCGAAAGGGAATTAAAGCAGGCCGCCGACGAAAGGCAAGAGGCAGTTTCCAGGATTCCAACAATTGTCGACGACATCAATGAAATGGCAGCCGCAAGAAAATAGTCAAAGGGCTCATATGTACCATCAATGTAAGTCTACTGATCGCATCCTACTTTGTTTATCAACCCAGTTATTCCACTTTTTTAAATGGAAATGTCTAGGCAAACACTTATACCTTTCAATTTATTTATTTTTGCAGGTATTGCACTCTATCTTCTTTCTACAGTCATGTTTCTTGTACGTATTTATCTAATGGTCCGCGGGAGCCCCAATCCTAGTCTACATGACAAACGTATTGAAATTTCCATTAATATGTAACAGAATTTTTTTTATATATATTTCAAAATTTCCAGTAGTATGTAACAAACTTGTATTTTTTGACATATTTCAAATAAAATTGTTTTCTTATCTCCTTTTAAATTTATGTCTTCATACATTTTTATCTTTCACCATTCTATATGACAACAAAATTTGTATTTTGTTATATACTTTCAAAAAATAAATGGTGCTCTACATGCCAAGCACCATTTGCTGCATGGATAAATTTCCAAATTTTTTCTTCCACTATGAACAAATTGTATTTTCTTATATACTTTCAAAACATAAATGGTTCTCTACATTCCAAGCGTCATTTACTGCATGGATCCACCTGTGCTTCATGTTGCTTGTCACATCTTTGCTGTAGTTTCCTATCTCTCCGTGAGGTCCATGTTCAAGACAACATTTTTGTGATATACATTTTGCACCAAACACTTCCGTCATTTACAATTCAACCCAATTTTCCACAATTTACCTTGCTCTACGGGGTCGTGCCTCAGCGCTAACGAAATTTTATGCCCCATGTTCCATGATATACATGTTGCACACAACATTTCCATGATATACCTTTTGCACCGAACACTTCCGTCATTTACAATTCGACCCCATTTTCCACAATTTACTTTGTAACCTCGTTGGCAGGGACTACACTGCCATGCAGCCTTGTTGATTTTAAATTTTCATCAACATTCTCGGATTATTGAACGAGTTAGTCTTGGTTCTCAATGGTTGGCCTTGGTTCCATCAACAAAAGAATTAGACACCCTTGGTATTGCTAGTGCCAAACCTTTGAATCGCTTCTCCAATCCCTATAAATTGGTCGACATCCTTATTAGATTGGTTGACATCAATGATTAAGTACATTGGCCTCAAACGTTAAGCCATTTAGTTTTATATTTACCTAATGGAATCGTCATTGCTATCTAGTTGTATCCAAAACAAAGCCTTGAATCCTAACTATTATGAGTAATTTATTTTTCCTTGCATAGTATTGATGGATATATCTCATTGTTATTTATTTTCTCGCTCAACTTCTTCATCTCCAAAACTGACCAATATGTAAGAGAGACAAGATTTAAAGTTAGAAACTATTCCAAGTCCCCAAATACATCATATCTCACTGTTTATTTTCTTATTTATTATTTATTGTTAACACACACACACCCACACAACATACTCCACAAATGAGGGGAGGCCAAGCAAGCCAATATTCATCTCGAGAATAAGAATTGACCATACAACCTATTAGAATTTGAGATTAATTCATTGGGAAGGAAGGGTGGGAAAGGAAAAATATATATTCTTTACGTTTTAACACAATTGCACTTAACCCAAGTAGAAATTATTCTTATTTTTCGTCTCAAAAGTAATATAGTAAACCCAAGGGTTTTACCACGTAAATCTTGTGTGTTATCTGAGTTATTTGTTTTGTCTATATTGTCATATTTCTTGCATTTAATTATTGTTTCAAGCTCTAAATCCCAACAAGTGGTATTGGAGTGAAGGTGAAGGAAATTTGGTCTTAGAAAGGGTTGAGTCTTTGTGACACATAGCAATAGTCAAAGGAATAGAAGGAGCGAGGAGGAGCGACAGTGTAGAAACCCTAGCCACCATTTGATTTTGAGTTGAGCCCAAAGAGAACTCAAGAAGAAGAAGTCATGTGAAGGAGGCCAATTGAGTTCCATTGGTTCACTGAATGTATGCAAAGAAGTCGGTGAAAATCCGTGCACAAAGAAGGCAGTCGTGTGAAGGCGGCCAATTGAGTTCGAATTCCCTGGTTTGTGAACCGCTTGAAGGAGGCCACCAAGGTGGAAACCCTATTCGATGCAGAGCAGAGGGCACATAGATTGGAGGTTTCTTGTATATTTTTTGGTGAAGTTTGTTCACAAATGTTGAATAATCGAGGGAGTTGAGTTGTAATGAGAAACCCTTTTGGTCAAGAATTGTTGGCGAGTTTCTTGTTGTTGAAGAGAAGGAAGCACGTCGAGTCATGCGTAGAGAAGGAACAAATTCTTGGGTCGTTGTTTTTCATCGTTGGTATATGAGTTTCGAGAAAGAAACCATAGAGGAGGGTCGTACGTCAAAGGTCGCGGATGTTTAATTTTTTTTGTGAGCAAAGAATAAGAGATCCCTGGTACCCTGCAAACTCTTTTGAAGGCGAGCAAATTCTTGTCAAAGCTGCCAATACTAAGTGAAACCCCCATGTGTTGGAAATTCCGTCCATTTTTACTTGCAGATATATATGTGTGTGTGTTTTAAAGTTTAAGAGGGTGGAAATTTTTTATTGGAGAGATATATATATGTTTTTTAAAATATATGTTCAAAATATTGTTTAAAAGGAAAGATAAGTCTTGTGGAGGTCACAGACTTTGAAGTTTTTTGTGGCGGAAGTATATATTTTTGTGGGTGGAGTCTTTAAAATTTTTATGTAAATTTGAATATTCATAATATGGAGCGGAAATATATTTTTCGAAAAAAATCAAATTGACTTTTGGAGTGAAAAAATCAAATTGATATTTGAAGAGGGAGCCTATGTGTAGAGAACTAATGACAAAAATGACAAATGCTAAATTTTAGGTTGAAAAATTTAATGGTAATAATATTGTGGAAACTTAAAATGTAAGATTTGTTAGCAACAACAATAGTGGTGATGGTGGAGTCACCATGAAAGAAATATATATATTTTACCTTGGAGTTGTAAAATTATTGATTGCATGTAAATGGACATACGATTGTAAAACTTGGATAGGAATGCATACCTATGGTTTATTGGGTCACCTATGAAAAGTCTAGACATAGATTTGACATAGATTTAGGTAGATTGAATATGTGGGGGGGCATATATGTTGAGTTAATCTTGACTTTGTGAAAGAGTCAACAAGTTATATATGTTTTTAGGTCAAAGCACATGATTTTTCGGGTCCATGTTTTTTGGGTAGCCCGTGGTATTATGTCCATGAATTGCATGAAATGAAGCATGTTATGGAACAAGTTGTAGGTTGAGAAAAGCCCGACCCAACCAAGGAACAAGTGCTACAACTATGGGAATCCTACATCTAATGTCACCTCAATGTAGGTCTCGCACTTCAAGGGTGACTAGGTCACTCTAGGGAGGTGATCTCGGTGACACTAGGGGGATTGAGACGGATAAGGAGGGAAGTGGAAAAGAAGCCCCTAAAGGTTAAGTATGAAAGGAAAGAAGGGTAGGGAAAAAGGCCTTGTAAGTCAATTAAAGGTTGTCCCACAAGTAGAGTGATTTTCTAGATGATTGTACCTGCCCGAGACACAAGGAAACAAACTTTGCAATAATATATATTAGTTGGATCAGCAAGTCAAGCTTGTTGTCCCTAATTTACTGCAGTACATATCATCTTATATCAGCAAGTGAAACATTGAAAAATCAGCATGTAAATATCTAGACTAGTTAAGCAAATCAACATCAAACTTAGCAATGACTATAGGCTGAAAGTGGGCACTTAAAGAGGTAGATTAGATGGTTTTTATAACAAGTGTTTTTCTATAGAAAATTGCAGCCTTATGTCTGTAGCATTCAATAGTTAATAGCAGCAAAATTAACCATCAAACAATGCCAAGAACTACCTCAAAAGGTGTGCCCTGGTTAGTAGAATAAGTGAGGAAAATTAGAGAGCTAATCTAGGGTTAGTTTAGGAGTTATGAGAGGGTTAGTAGCTAGGGTTATGCAGCCCTAATGGCTGT
The DNA here is from genome assembly GCA_009831015.1 of Picea engelmannii. Taxonomy (NCBI): domain Eukaryota; kingdom Viridiplantae; phylum Streptophyta; class Pinopsida; order Pinales; family Pinaceae; genus Picea; species Picea engelmannii. The sequence goes on along the minus strand of ML778724.1, from coordinate 377,980 downwards.
AGGTTAAAAGTTGTAACAGAAATTAGAGTGTTGGGTGAGAGGGGACGACCTAGTGGGGGATGAGTCCTCTCAATGAGATAAACAACTTCAAGCAAGAGAACTTTCAAAAGGTCCAAGAGTACGTTTCCCAATGCAATATTTTATTTCTCCAATGCAAAAAGAGTATGACTAGTGCCTTTATTATTTGGTTAATGGAGTCACAAGGAGCTTATAGAAGCTACCTCCTTGGGGGTGTAATCCCTTTTACTTCCCAAGACAAGTTTATTTAAGCTAGGGTTTAAACTAAGATGGTGTATGTCATTATACTTCTCTTAGCAAACCCTTGTCAATGAGATGAAGCAATAAAATGAAGCAAAAATGGTGAAGACTATGGTGGGGGTGTATGCCCTTATACTTCCCACCTAGCTCCTAGCACAACAATACTTGACTTGAATAAAATGATAGTAAAAGAATAAAAACCATACCAAGATCAAGAGAGATGTTAAGACAATCCACCAAAAAACCTAGAAATTAACCTTCCAAGGCTAGCGCATCACTTCTTCCATTAACCATTCATGAAATAGCCATAAAAAAATTGCACAAGAGCTAAAAGAGCTAAGGAGGTCGAAAATTTCAGACTAAAGCCTCTCACAAGAGGAGAGTTATGTTTTAAAAATGAGATCTTATGATATCTATTTATACAAAAATTAGCCAACATGGCTTGTCCAAAAAATAAGGAGTAAAACACAAGATTAGGGGTAAACAACAATAATATTTCCCCCTTAACACAATAATATTAAACAATTCACTTAAAATTTCATCTTTTGCACAAAGTAAACCCTAATTAAGGATGACGTCACCTCGTTAGGGGACGTTTTTCCACTTTGAGGAGGTCATTGGTGTTGGAGAAGGATGGAAGGGCCTCCCAAGGCCATGTGTCAAGCATCTAGATGATCTCTTCTTGGTGAAAACCCTCTTCTCCTCAAAACGTCCAAGTGAAAGTGAGTGGCATCTCACCACCAAGCCCAAACCCCCAATACCATGACGTCATGCTTAGAAGTAGGACGTTTTGCCCCTCTTGGGCAAACTGTTTGGTAGGAAATGGGTAGGCTAGGTCATCCACGTCATCATCAAGGTCGCCCAAGTCATCTCTCTCTTATCTGGCATGCGGGCCCCTGGCATCCAACCTGTGGGCTTGTAGCCCCATGGAAGCCCAAGCTAGGCTTGTACTCCCAAAATTGTCCACCAACTAGGTCATGCAAAAACAAATGGATACGCCCTCCAAGGATCTCAAGTCATAACATCATGTCAAGTGGATCCAATCAATAAACAAGCCATCTAAGCATGTGCATCAAAGATTACTATATCAAACAATTAACAACTCAAAGACACTATGTGACTTGTCAAGCTTAAGTATGGGAGGGTTAACGAGGTGTCTGATTGGGTAGATCTTTCCCTAGGTCAAGGAGAGCCTCTAAGAAGTCTCTCTCTAAGCCATGTAGAGTGTATGAGGTGGATGGGGTCAAGACTCAATGGGCAAAGGGCTCATGACATACTAGGGGTTGTAGTGTCTCATTCATGGGTGCCTTTGTAGAGGGTGTGTGGTACCTTCGTCTGTAATGCACTTTTTCCAAGCCCATTGTTTGTCTTTTATCTTTCTTTCTTTACATTTTCTTTAGCACAAGGAGAGGTTGAAGGTCACTTCCCTGGAGTGGTGACCAAATGGTGGCAATGTCACCCACAAATACCAAATGGAAATGAGAAGGTTGGCTCATGATGAGACCCCCTTTCTCTCAGCCATGCAACTGAGAGTCACTGCCTTGGTTTGGTGATCAAAACATTACAATGCCATACCACTAGATATCCATGGACGTGATAGGTCGACTCATGATGAGACCTCCTATCCTTCAATCTATTTTTCAGGCATTTCTTTGTTATATTATGGGTCCCCTTTTAATCAAAAATAAGTGTTTTATTGCTTTCTTGGGTGATCCCTGGGTGAAGCATCTGGAAGGTTCATATATGGATTTTATCTTTTACCCAACACCAACCCCTTTGGACCTTGTACCTGTAGCCCCTTCTTCATGTAGAATGAGGGACAACCCCTTCTTGGGTCAATAGACCCTAAAATCCCAAGAGATAAGGAAATGTAGGGGAATAATGATGGAAAATGGTAAGTATGGTCGGGAATGGTATGATGGCTCATTAAGGGATTTCCTAGCAGCAAACTCATTCCTAAAGAAGACCACTTACTAAAGCACAATGTCAACCACCAAGGTGAAGCAGGGAAAAAGGCATAATGTCCAAGCACATATCATGAAATCTAGAGCAATCTAAGATACAACATAATCTAATGGCTTAGGTATTGAAATGATGCTCACCATAATATTGACTTTTACCTCATGGAGCAAGGCCCACTGCCTTTCGGAAGCCAACTGGCGTGGTGGATTCCATCTGTGGTGGTAAGTGGGTTTTCCATTTGTGCAAAGGGTATTGTTGGTCATGTAGTCTCTCAACACTCCATATCTGCAACTTGAGGGCCTCGAGACATCATCTCCTTAGTTATCCACAAAATGGGGATAACAAAGCCTATAAAAGGCTTGGTCAACTCCATTATAAATGGGCTTGGAGGTGAGCGGTGAAGGCTTGCTTGGTTGGCTTCACTGGATTGGGTCAAGGGAATGTTCATGTTAAGGTGGAGCATTGAGACTCCATTGTAAGGTACCTGGAGGTGAGCAACAAAGGTTCACTTGGGTCAGCTTGGCCGGATTTGGTCAAGGTTTTTCAAATGAAAAGCTCGTAGAGCATAAGGTGTCCAGGTTAGAAAGGTGGGTCTGTAGAAAGGATGATGTGCTTAGAGCTTTGTAGTGAAATAAAAATTGGTGGGTCAATCAAGTGTTTGAGAATATATGATGGTGGTAGGTTTATATTCGTGAAATTTCAAGAAAGATGGAATCGAAGTGGCATGCTCAGTAATGCCAAGTTGTAGCAAGAATTGTGGGTAGAAACAATTGTGTTATCTACTAAATCGGTCACCGTCAGTTGCAAAACATTGGAAGATTCTAGAAGAGGTATGAGTAGGTCATCTGGTGATTACTCAAATGTGAAATTTTTTGGTTCTGATGCTTATGCTTTTATCAACATTCTAAGTAGGACCTAGATCAAACAGGTAGATCTTTTTTTGTTATGGTGATGGTTTTAAGGGATGCAAAGTGTGGGATCCTACTACCCACATAATTATCATTAACGGAGATGCAGTGTTTGGTGAATCTCCTTTCATAAATCAAACATAATAAAGAATGAAAGGTACAAAGCATGACTAGTAGAAAAAGGGTATGTGGAAGGTATTTTTTTCATGAATGTTTCTCACCAGTTGTTAAGCTTGTTTCTATTCATGGTGTGCTAACACTAGTGGTGTTACTTGATCTTGAGTTAGTGCAACTAGATGTTAAAACAATTTTACATGGATTTTTGGATACGGAGATATATATGGTACAACCAGAAAGGTCAATTCGGGATCGCAACAAAAGATTAGTTTGCAAACTCAAGAAGTCATGGTATGGCCTGAAGCTCAAGCAGGAAATGGTACAAGATGTTTGATTCATTCATGGTGAACCAAATTTTATGAGTATAACCATTGTGTTTATGGTATATTCATTATCTTGGTGTTATATGTTATGCTTATAGCAAGCTCAAGCATTGTTGAGATCAACAAGTTGGTTAGAACGTTTGATATGAAGGATCTAGGAGCAGTTAAAACAAATCTTGGGCATGGAAATACACAGAGACAGGAAAGATGGTTAGCTTTGGTTATCACAAAAGAAGTATGTGGTGAAGATACTAAGAAAATTCGGTATGAATAATGTGACACCGGTAAATATCCTTTTGGATTTCCATTGTAAATTTTCTTCAGGTTTGTGTCCTAAGTAATGAAAAAGAAAAGAGTTATATGTCTCGTGTATCGTATGCTTAAAGAAAGTTTGATTTATGCGATGAAATGGTTAGTGTTTCACATGCAATTGGTGTTGTCAATGGACACATGGAAAAACCAGGTAAAGAGCATGGAAATGGGTACTTTGGTATCTTAAAAGAACAGAAGCACAAGTATCACCTACAGTGGTTGCAGTGATTTAGCATGTGGTTATGATTCAAGAGATTTGGACAAGAGGAGACCTACCTCAAGTTATGTCTTACAAGAATGCAAGGATCTATTGGGTAAGTTTGGTCAAGTACATGATAAGGTGTTCTATGGTGGTCAAAGCGTTGTGCATTTGACAAACAGTCATGTGTATCAAAATGGGACAATACATCATTTTGTAAGACGAGTTACTGATGGAGGAGGAATGGTCCATACTGAAGCAAATCATGCATACATGTTCACGTAACCAGTACTGTTAGAGAAGCTGCAGAGTTGCGATGGTGTTTGAATTCTCTTGGCTTGCAAATGGGCTTGGGTAAGGTATCAAGTAAATTGTTTTCAAGGTGGAGATTGTTGATGTTGTTGATTGCAGCTTCATGAGACATCCTCCAGATCATTCTCCTCTGGACTGAGTTGAGACATCTATGTGAGGAAGCCCAAGTGTTGGGTGTGCCCATGTGATGGGTGTGCGTAAGACTCTAGAATGAGTTGTTATGACATGTGGTCTCTTGTATAGTCCTTTGGACTGAATTGAGATGACTTGAGATGGTCTCCTGCTTTGTACTCCTCTAGACTGAGTTGAGTCAGCTTGAGATGGTCACCTGCCTTGTACTCCTATGGACTTAGTTGAGTCAGGTTGAGATGGTACTCTTGTGGACTCAGTTGAGTGATCTGTTGAGTAGGACGTCCCTGTGGTTGAGCACAGGTGGATGTGTCCCTAGTGGATGAGCACCAGTGGACATGTGATATCCTTGCTATATTGTCTGAGAGTAAGATTTATTTGTAACTCTAATTTGTGATGTAAAGCGTACAAGTCGACCCTACCATATGTAAGATAATTAATATTGTGTAATGATTAATTATGTTATTGAGTTATTGAGGTCGGCCCTATTGTGCCAATAGACACACATTTTGTTGTGTCAGTTGTTGTATAAATAAAGGTGAATCCCCATTGAGGATTACACACTCTCACTTGTAAACTCAGAATTTCAGCAAGTGCATGTACGATTGAAGTGTGCACCTCTTGGGCGCTAGGTTCTAGGTTTTGGTAAGCACCCCCTTGTGTGCTAGGTCTATGGTGTGGGAGATAGTCTCTCAAGAATATAGCAAAGGATTGTTGGGTTTTTCCCTTGTTTGAGAAGGGTTTTCCCAGGATACTTCTTGTGTTCTTGTGCATGGTTATTCTTCTTGTGATATTGGCTATTGCAACACTTGTGTTTGGTATTGTTGCATTTGTTTATGGTTCAAGTACATGCTAAATGAAATAAACTACATGTGCATGAGCTAAGCATATTAAAATTCAGCATGGTATCAGAGCAGAATTCTTGAAGAACCATTGCACAAGTTTTTCTAGCAAGTTGTCACCTCCCCGTTGCAGAAAAGTGTGGCCCTCTAGGGTTTCTGAAAAAGTACGACCCTCCTTTTGCTAGTTTCAGCACTGAAACGTTGGGGCTAATTTTGGCATATGCATGTACGGCCTCCTTCAGCACACCTCCAGAGACTCTCAGATTGCAATTCCAAGAATTTTTTATTTTTGGCCCTAGGGTTTCTAGGGTTCCGCAATTTTCAGCAAAATTTTAGTGTTTAGGGTTTCTACAGCACATTGAAGGATTTTTCAAGCTTATCAGTGTTCTTCTCACTTTCAAGGCTTATTGTTGGAATTCATAAGTCCAACGAAACCTAAGGTTGCTAGTCTAGCCTATTCATTAGGGTTTGTGGAAGAATCTGCAAACTATGAGGAACAAAAACTTGGTGGAAGATAGGCTTGATGGATCAAACAACTTCAGTCCTAGAAGTCAAGACTACATATCACCTTGGAAGAGGATGACCTATTGAATTTGATACAAAAGACTCTACCAGAAATAGTTATCGATTAAGAGAAGGAAGATTGGAAGGCAGATGACGTCAAAGCAAGGAAGATAATCATCTATTCAGTAAGAGATCATATACTACCTTGTATTGCTAACCTAAAGACAACTTATGAGATGTACGATGCATTGAAGAATATGTTTGAGAGTAACGACACCCTCAGAGCTCTTACATTGAAGAATCAAGTTCAACATATCAAGATGACAAAAGTTGACACCATTGCTACCTTCTTCATGAAGATTTCAAAGATCAGAGATCAGTTGGGTGCCATTGGAGAAACCATATCAGACAGAGAGCTTTTCTTGACTACTCTCAATGCTCTTCCAAGACATTGGGAACCATTTCTTCAAAGTATCAGCGGTAGAGTAGATCTACCTAGATTTGATCGTATATGGATAGACTGCACCCAGGAAGAAACCATACTTATAGTCAGAGGAGTGCAAGACTCCCCTCATGATGACAATCATGCTCTTGTCTTCCATACCAAGAAAGGCAACATAAGAAATAGAAGAAGTTTCAACAAAGCATTCAAAGACAAGAAAACTTCATCAGCTTCAGGTCATGAACACAGAAAAGAGAATTCAAAGATTCAGTGTTTCAAATGTGACAAGTATGGACACATTGCGAGAAATTGTCCTACCAGGAAGAAAGGAAGACAACTTGCCTCTATTGTTGATGTTGATCTAGAACCAACTTAGAGAAATGAAGACATAAAAGATGAAGCATTCTTCTTTTGAAGAAATCACATATGAATTATGCCCGAGTAATTGGTGTTCGAGAAAACAACTTATACAGATTGACAGTACGAACAGTTTAGGCCCTGTTGCATGATACTATCAGTTTGAGCGAGCTATGGCATAGGAGACTTCCTCATATACATTATTGAGCCCTTCCCGCTCAGGGGAAGATGGTAACAGGGCTTCCAGAAATACATGTTCAACATGATGGTCTTTGTAGAGGTTGTTCTCTTGGCAAGAATGTCAAGGGATCCTTCTTGAGCAGTGACAACAGATCCAAGGGGATCTTGGATTTTATACATTCAGATGTGTGTGGACCCATGACTGTTGCTTCCTTGAACGGATATTTGTACTATGTGCTCTTCATCAATGATCACTCCCGGAAGACGTGGATTTATTTCTTGAAGACCAAGGATGGAGTCCTTGCAAGATTTCAAGAGTTTAAAGCTTAGGTTGAGAACCTGACCGGGAGGAGGATCAAGGTGTTGAGATCAGATAATGGAGGAGAGTACACCTCCAGGGATTTCAGTGATTTTTGTATTGAGGCAAGGATCAAGAGGGAGTACATCGTTCCTTATAACCCTCAGCAAAATGGGGTTGCAGAGAGGAAGAACAGAACCATCATTGAGGCAACCAAAGCGATGATACATGATCAGAATCTGCCTATGATTAGGTGGGCAGAAGCATCCATGACAACATTGTATGTTCAGAATAGGAGTCCTCATCAGATTTTGAAGAACATAACTCCCGAAGAAGCTTTCACCAGAGTGAAGCCTGAGGTTGGACACTTCAGGATATTTGGGTGTCCAGTATACTTTCATGTACCCAAGGAGAAGAGGGCCAAGCTAGACCCTTCAGGCAGAAAAGGTACATTTGTGGGGTACATTGAATCTTCGAAGGCATACCGGATCTAGATCCCTGGTCAGAGACAGATTGAGGTGAGCAGAGATGTCATGTTTGAGGAAAAGATAGCCTTTCAAAGATCCAGAGAATCTCAGACGGATATTGACAGCAAGACAATACCTTCTCCCCCTTCAACAGTTCAAAGGGAGACAGTCATTGATCAAGTTGATCTAGTTGACCACGTAGCTCTAGTTGATGTTCCCGGAAACATTGCAGCAAGCCATAAAACACCTGCATGGGCTCGACAGACACTGCAAGAGGCAAAGGAACATGCAGCTCCTCGAGGTACATTCCAAGAGAGCAAGAGACCACAGATATTTTCGAGCTATGTTTCAGCCATGAGCCACATCATTGATACTGAGCCTTCTTGCCATGGAGAAGCAGCAGGTCAGCATGTATGGCAAGATGCCATGACAGAAGAGTATCAGTCCATCATGAAGAATGATGTGTGGGATAGTGTTCCAAGACCAAAAGGGAAGTTTTTGGTGACTTCCAAGTGGATCTATAAGATCAAGCATGCAGTTGATGGAAGTGTCAAGAAGTACAAAGCAAGATTTTTGGCCAAAGGATTCTCTCATGTGGAGGGAATTGATTATGAGGAGACATTTGCTCTTGTAGCCCGATACACTTCCATCTGTATGATCATTTCCCTAGCAACATCCATGGGTTGGAGACTACATCAGATGGATATAAAGACAACCTTTCTCAATGGTGAGATTGAGGAAGAAGTTTACATCGAGCAGTTAGATGGATTCGTGATACATGAGAAGAAATCTCATGTGTGCAGGTTGAAGAAAGCCCTATATGGACTAAAGCAGGAACCACGTGCTTGGTACGAGAAGATGGATGGATTCCTGATGAGTTTGGGCTTCAACGAGAGTGTCGTTGATCCCAACCTATACTAGCATATTGTTGGTGACGAGTGCCTGATTTTGGTCATGTACGTTGATGATTTATTCCTCATCGGTTCAGAAAGAATTTTGTTGAATGCAACCGTGCATTGACTTCTGAATTCGAGATGAAGGATCTGGGTATGATGCACTACTTCTTGGGACTAGAAGTATGGCAGAGGACTGATGAGATTTTCCTAATTCAAGGAAAATAAACAATGGAGATACTGAAGAAATTCGGTATGACAGACTGCAAATCCATACCTACACTGATGGTGATGGATCTGAAGAAAATGAATGAGGCTTCAACTGATTCTGGCGAGATTGATCCACATCTTTACCGACAGTTGATTGGATCATTGATGTATCCTCTTAACACCAGACCCGATATATGTTACGCAGTGAATGTACTCAGTCAATTCATGAGTCATCCCAGACAAACTAACTAGATAACAGTGAAGCATGTGTTGAGATATCTACGAAGAACAGTTGGATATGGCCTGAGATATGCCTCCGGTGTAGACATGAGATTGCAGGGATATGTTGATGCAGATTGAGTAGGGAGCGTAGTGGACCGAAAGAGCACATCTCGTTGTTGTTTTACTTTGGGATCTGCCATGGTTTCCTGGTGCAGTGGGAAACAGAGCTTTGTGGCTTTGAGTACCACATAATCAGAGTACGTAGCGTTATGTGTGGCAATCCGTGAAGCGGTGTAGCTTCGCAAGCTCCTTACAGATTTATTTGGTCATGAGATGGATTCCACCGTTATCCATTGCAATAACCAGAGTTGTGTGAAGCTCTCAGAGAATCCTATGTTTCACGATAAATCGAATCACATTGAGATCAAATACCATTATATCAGAGATATGGTGCAGAGGAAAGCAGTACACGTGCAGTACCTTTCTACACATGAACAGATTGCAGATGTCTTCACCAAACCGCTTGTCAAGACGAAGTTCGAGTACTTCCATGAGAGACTTGGCATGGTGGAGAATGCCTCCCTAGCTAAGAGGGAGTGTATTTTATTGCAACTTCATGAGACATCCTCCAGATCATTCTCCTTTGGACTGAGTTGAGACATTTGTGTGAGGAAGCCCAAGTGTTGGTTGTGCCCATGTGATGGGTGTGCGTCAGACTCTGGACTGAGTTGTTATGACATGTGTTCTCTTGTCTACTCCTTTGGACTGGGTTGAGATGACTTGAGATGGTCTCTTGCTTTGTACTCCTCTGGACTGAGTTGAATCAGCTTGAGATGGTCTCATGCCTTGTACTCCTATGGACTTAGTTGAGTCGGCTTGAGATGGTACTCATGTGGACTCAGTTGAGTGATGTGTTGAGTAGGACGTCCCTGTGGTTGATCATAGGTGGACGTGTCCCTAGTGGTTGAGCACTGGTGGACATGTGAGATCCTTGCTATATTGTCAGAGAGTAAGATTTACTTATAACCCTAATTTGTAATGTAAAGGGTACAAGTCAGCCCCACCATATGTAATATAATTAATATTGTGTAATGATTAATTATATTATTGAGTTATTGAGGTTGACCCTATTGTGCCAATAGACACACCTTTTGCTTGTCAGTTGTTGTATAAATAAAGGTGAAACCCCATTGAGGATTACACACTCTCACTTGTAAACTCGGAATTTCAGCAAGTGCATGTACGGCTGAAGTGCACACCTCTCTTGGGCGTTAGGTTCTAGGTTTTGGTAAGCACCCTCTTGTGTGCTAGGTATATGGTGTGGGGGATCTTTTCTTGAGAATATAGCAAAGGATTGTTGGGTTTTTCCCTTGTTTGAGAAGGGTTTTCCCAAGATACTTCTTGTTGTTAATGTTTAATCCATTATTATAGTTCTTTACATTTCAATAGATAACAATAGCATAACACAAGATCACTGAGAAATACACAATCACAAGAGACAAAGCATTTATCCTGGGAAACCCTCTAAGGGAAGAAAACCCAGCAAAACTTCCTTATTATAGATAGACAATACAATGCCAAGAGATAACTCAAGCTAATACAGAAGATCCTCTCCCAAAGATGCGCCACTCTCTCTCTTTATTCTCCAACTACAATTCTGAAACTTGTCTCTTAATGAGCAAGTGAGGTGTGTGTCTAAGTGAGGCGCTAGCCTCCTTATTTATACAAATCTGGCACATGTGAAGTGTCTCTTCACTTGCAGGGCCGACTTCTCCAACTAGGTGGTTATAACCACCTTTATTATATTTCAGGGCCTCTTTGATATATTCTGGGGCCGACTTCTTCTTTTTCCTTTTACAATTACATTATGACCAATCCGCAAAAGGGGATTTGGTCCTTATACAATAACCGACATGATCAATCCACAATGGGGATTGATCCAATGAATAACATATCAAATAATAATAAGAATACAATTTGCAGTTACATTATTTCAACACTCCCCCTTAACAAGAAGGGTATTCTTCAACAGCATCGGGCGAGAGAGAGGACAACATCATCAACAACATCAAGTGGGTGAGAGGACAGCATCATCAATATCATCTTGGAACACTGACTGACGTATCTATAAATCATCGGAATTTTTCTTCATCAGCAGCATCGTCATTCTCAAAGGAATGCAATCATCATATGCATCAATATGTATTAGTATAAAACTAATACATCATCATCACAGCACGAGGTTGGCTCATCATCATAATACTGGACTGGATTTACGTCACAGCTATAAGGCTGGAAGAACAATGCTCGTCTTGCTTTACGTCACAACAGTCAAGCTGGAAGCAAGAAACTCGTCCTGCTTTACGTCACAGCAATCAAGCTGGAAGCAGAATACTAGACTGGCTTTACGTCACAGTTGTCAAGTCGGAAGCACAGTTCTAGTCTCATCTCATAGTCTTGATTTACGTCATAGCAGTCAAGCTGGAAGCAAGAAACTCGTCCTGCTTTACGTCACAACAATCAAGCTGGAAGCAGGATACTAGACTGGCTTTACGTCACAACTGTCAAGCCGGAAGCATAGTTCTAGTCTCATCTCATAGTCTTGCTTTATGTCACAACAATCAAGCTAGAAGCAAGAAACTCATCCTGCTTTACGTCACAGCAATCAAGCTGGAAGCAGGATACTAGACTGGCTTTACGTCACAGTTGTCAAGCCGGAAGCACAGTTCTAGTCTCATCTCATAGTCTTGTTTTACGTCACAACCATCAGGTTGGAAGCAAGATACTAGACTGGATTTACGTCACAGATGTTAAGCCGGAAGCACAATACTAGTCTCATCACATCTTCTTGCTTTACATCACAACTATCAGGTTGGAAGTAAGATACTAGATTGACTTTACGTCACAGCTGTTAAGCCGGAAGAACAGTACTAGTCTCGTCACATCTTCTTGCTTTACGTCACAGCATTGAAGCTGGAAGCAAAAGATGTCTCATCACAGCAACTACTCCCCCTTTCGAGGAAAGTCCTTTCGAACTATACCAAGCTTATCTCGAAAGTGCTCAAACTTTACACGAGATAAAGGCTTGGTCAACACATCAGCAACCTGTTCATCCGTGCTAATGTATTGGAGCTTTAAAGCTCCTCTCTGCACCATGTCACAGATGTAATGATAACGAATCTCTATGTGCTTCAACCTGTCATGGAATACAGGATTCTCTGTCATTTTTATGCAGCTCTGGTTGTCACATAGGATCGTGGTTGCTTCCATCTCTAGGTCAAATAGATCGGTCAGCAACTTTCGAAGCCATATAGCTTCATAATTGGCAGAACATGCAACAATGTATTCTTCTTCCGCTGTGCTAAGAGCAATGTTGGATTGCTTCCTACTCTGCCACAAGATCATGGTTGATCCCAAACTGAAACAGCATCCTAAAGTTCTTTTCCTGTCAAAAACACTTCATGCCCAATCTGCATCAGTATATCCACTCAATGTGAAATCATGATCTCCGTCATAGCTGAGACCACAATCTATTGTACCCTTAAGGTACCTCATCACATGTTTTGCAGCCACTGGGTGAACATGTATGGGTTCTACCAGACACTGACTCAAGGTGTTCACGACAAAACAAATGTCTGGTCTGGTGTTCGTCAGGTACATCAGTGATCCAATAATATGTCTGTACAGTGTGGCATCAATTAATTCTGACGAAGTGTCGACCAGCAGCTTCAGCTTCGCTTCCATGGGTGTATTCATGGACTTGCATTCCAACATGTTGAATCTCTTCAAGATTTCGACTGCATACTTCCCTTGATTAAGGAAGATCCTCTCTGGACTCTGTCATACCTCAAGACCTAAGAAATAATGCATTAGGCCAAGGTCTTTCATTTCAAATTCTGAGGTAAGTCTCTTCTTACATTCAGTGATGAGATTTTCTTCTCCGGTTAAGAATAAGTCATCCACATATAGCAGTAATATTATTGGCTCATCGTTCATAACCTTGAAGTAGAGGTTAGAATCTGTTTTACTCTTGGTAAAGCCCAAGCTCGTTAGAAAGTTGTCTATTCGACCATATCAAGCTCTAGGAGCTTGCTTCAATCCGTAAAATGCTTTCTTCAACCTGCAGACATGAGACTTCATGTTTTCAACTTCAAATCCTTGAGGTTGCTCTATATACATTTCCTCTTCGATGACACCATTTAGGAAAGTTGTCTTTACGTCCATCCGGTGCAGCTTCCACTTCATCTTAGCTGCAAGGGCTATGATGGTTCTGATCGAAGTGTATCTGGCTACAGGAGCGAATGTCTCTTCATAGTCAATGCCTTCTTTTTGAGAAAATCCATGAGCTACAAATCTTGTTTTATACTTCTCAATACTTCCATCAGCAGCATGTTTTATTTTGACGAGCCATTTGGAGGATACCACATCTTTACTCTTCGGTCTGGGAACTATTTCCCATACTTCGTTCTTTATTATGAATTGGTATTCCTCTGTCATGGCATCTGCCCATTCTTTCCTCTGAATGGTTTCTTCAAAGTAGGTAGGCCTTGGTTTTTTCACCTGTCTCATAGTTCCTTCGGGAACACCATACTTCTCTCCATCTTGAATAAGTTCTCTAGCCCAAGCTATCTTTCTTTTATAGAGGATCGTCATCTGAGGAGGTTCTTGAACTTCTAATATATCATGGTCTTCTAGAATTTCCTCATCAGGGGAAGTTACGACTTCCCTCACCGATTCTGCGACTCTGGGAACCTCCCTCACTGCAATTTTGGGGATTACGGGTTCCATTTCATATACTTCTTCAAGCTGGCATCTTCTTGATTTCTTGAGCGTTGCATCTTCATCAAAGGTCACATCCATGTTGATCTCAATGTGATGGTGACCTAGTATATAGATTATGAAGGCCTTGGAGACCTCACAGTATCCCACAAATATTCCCTTCTTTCCTGAGGGTTCCATCTTGTTTCTTTTCTCTTTCGGTATATGTATAAATACTGGGCAGCCAAATATTTTGAGATGGATTACCTCTGGCTTCTTTCCGGTGAACATCTCTTCTGGGATCTTGAACCCAAGTGCACTATGGGACAATCGGTTTTGCACATATACAGTTGTCATTGTTGCTTCTGCCCATAAGCACATAGGAAGATCTTGATCGTGGATCATGGTCTTCACAGCTTCTATTATCGTTCTGTTCTTTCTTTCAGCCACACCGATTTGTTGAGGATTATAGGGAGTAGTGAGTTTCCTCTTGATCCCAACATCTTTGCAGAAGTTCACAAACTCTTTTGAGGTGTATTCTCCTCCATTATCTGACTTGAGTATCTTGATCTTTCTTTCAGAAAGATTCTCTATCAAGGCTTTGAATTCCTTGAATTTGTTGAACACTTCATTTTTAGATTTCAAGAGATACAATCAGGGCTTACAAGAATAATCATCAATAAGTGATACATAATATACATACCCACTAATGGAGGACGATGGCATTGGGCCACACATATATGAATGAATGAGTTCTAGGACTCCTTCTGCTTTACTGCCTCTCTTCGGAAGAGGGTTCTTGATGTTCTTCCCTTATGCACATCCATTGCATATGCCTTCATGGTCAACCTTGAGTTCTGGTAAACCTGTGGCCGCTATGCATATGTATGGTAGCGCCTTAATGTGAGCTAATCTTCCATGCCAAAGTTCACATGGATTCTCAATGGTGTGGATCATGGCAGCTTCTGAGTGACCATTTCTCTTATGCAAGCCACCTTCTTCTTTTCCAATGATGATTGCTTCATTTATGGTCTCTCCTTTAGCATGTTGCCTTCTGCAACCTTTACTATAGCTTCCTCAGGGTTATTACCTGTGACCTAGAGCAAGGTCAACAAAACAGCAAGCAAGAATAATATCATTTTGATAATATAAAGCAATAGCACGAATAATCATCACAGTAGCTCCTTTAGAGCTATCACTTGTAATTTGTCTGAAGAAAAGATCAAAGGTAAGGAATACAATACAAAATGAGGTCAACTCTCTCATAATGTTGTGATCAAACATTCCTCCGTGGCAACTTGGAACTAACACACGAGGTTTCTCCTAGAAGAGGTGTTAGTTGTATCAGGTAAAGCATTTACCTCTATATGCTCACATGCTATCAAGTATAATACTTTACAATGATTGTTATCTCAACTTGTCATGTGTACCTTTGAATCTTATCAACTTGATTAATCAAACTTGGATTCTTGTCCTTAAGAATGAGTGCTTGTTTTTCTTCCAGGTCTCCCTCACTCAAGTGACGAGTGCTTTCTTCAACCTGTCTTCTGTACTGAGACAATACACTATCTTGACAGAAGGTTGGGTTAGAGGATAAGCTCTATGATCTCAACTTTTAATCCATCTAATACCTTGACTTAGATTTTGATCAAAGGTTAGAATGATGGTCATAGCTACAACATGCAACACTTGATCAAAATAATGTCATAACAAATAGATGCATATCAGAGTAATCACACATGGGTTGCATCATTCCTCTAAATGTGTTAGATCTTGAGATCTTTTTGGATCTATGGCAAGAGATCCCTTCTCCTACAAATACTCTTTAAAGTTTAACCATTTAAACATATGTGAGTACATACCTCTGATAGCATTTGCAGGTGGTGGCACCATCTGGCAGCAGCGATAATCATTACCAACTCTTTAAAAACTTCAAGGGTGACGACAACTGGTAGTATGGCTGCAACTGCAACTAGTTCTGAGACTGCAACTGCAACTTAGGGTTTTATGAGGAAACCCTAATTTTTCAAACTTTGAATTTTGAAATTCTGATCCAGGGGATAGATGCATTGAGATGAGGCGAGTAAGCTGGTGCAGTCGGATTTTTGAAAATCCAACTTTTACCCCCTCAAACTTGATCTGCGGATTTCTGGACCGGTGCTTCTGGTTTTCTGGTACTTCTGGTACTCTGGTTTTCTGGTACTTTGTGAAACTAGGGTTTCACTTTCCGGGAGATCTAGCCATTGAAAAGGTGTGTTGAAGGTGCCAAAATGATTCTTGGGGGAGGGCGCACTTTTCTAGATGGTTTTAGGGATGAAATACCTCACCAACAAAAAGTCGTATGGCAAAAGTGTCGTTTTTCACTTTTCTCTTGTGAAAGATGCTCTCTTCAGCTATGCTCTGATACCATGTTAATGTTTAAGCCATTATTATAGTTCTTTGCATTTCAATAGATAACAATAGCATAACACAAGATCACTGAGAAATACACAATCACAAGAGACAACATTTATCTTGGGAAACCCTCTAGGGGAAGAAAACCTAGCAAAACTTCTTTATTATAGATATCCAATACAATGCCAAGAGATAACTCAAGCTAATACAGAAAATCCTCTCCCAAAGATGCGCCACTCTCTCTCTTTCTTCTCCAACTGCAATTATGAAACTTGTCTCTTAATGAGCAAGTGAGGTGTGTGTCTAAGTGAGGCGTTAGCCTCCTTATGTATACAAATCTGGCACATGTGAAGTGTCTCTTCACTGGCAAGGCCGACTTCTCCAACTGGGTGGTTATAACCACCTTTATTATATTTTGGGGCCTCTTTGATATATTCTGGGACCGATTTCTTCTTTTGCCTTTTACAATTACATTATGACCAATCCGCAAAAGGGGATTTGGTCCTTTTACAATAGTCGACATGATCAATCCACAATGGGGATTGATCCAATGAATAATATATCAAATAATAATAAGAATACACTTTGCAGTTACATTATTTCAACACTTGTGTTCTTGTGCATGGTTATTCTTCTTGTGATCTTGGTTATTGCAGCACTTGTATATGGTGTTGTTGCATTTGTTTATGGTTCAAGTACATGCTAAATGAAATAAACTATATGTGCATGAGCTAAGCATCTTAAAATTCAACAGTTGAATTGTGACAACAAATTAAAAGAAATTGTAAATACTGAAATTTACCGATGTAAATATTTAGTGGTGTTGGTTTACAAGACCAATGGAAGTTTATATAATGGGTGGTAGTTCTCGTAACTATGTAAACGGTTCCGAGATATATATAAATCTATGAAGCCCCGGAGATGTATTGGGGGTTGGTGGGTAAGCCTATCTTGAATAAGAAAGATATTGATACCTTGCCCCGTGGATGTTTCCTTGACACATCGTTGGGGTTTTACAATGTAAATCTTGTGCGTTGTCTGAGTTATTTGTTTTGTCTATATTGTCATATTTCTTGCATTTAATTATTATTTCAGGCTCTAAATCCCAACATCCCTAACATACCAAGGAGAAGGGACGAGATGGGGACATCCTCTTGGCATCCTTGTTTGTAGGGGCCACCCAAGTGACATCCTCGTTTGAAAGGGCCATGTTAGGGACATCCTATGCAAATGATCCCATAAGGGAATGGCTAGACATCCTTTACGATTGCCCATGTTTGAAACAAGAAAAAGGGAAAATGAAATAATTAGTTGTAAAGGTAGTAGGCTTTGCCAATAGTAGTTAATTGTTTTCAAAGTTTCTAGCTTAACCAATTTCAATTGTTTTGTTTCAATTTTTTGCATTAATGATTCATCATTTTTATGGAATATGTGCATGAAACTTTCGCAATGGCCAATGATTATATCTATGTTGCACGGGAACCCATCCCCCCCAAAAAAACCCATGTACCTATTGTTCCCGTGTTTTGGGGACCCTTAGGAAACATCACAACATTGTTGGGGACTCCATCGAGGACTCATGGATTCGTTGGCCATCCCCAAGACATCCCAGACAAATTCAGGGATGTTCCAAACAAGTTTTGGAGATGTTTTGGGAAGATTTTAGCGATATTCGGGGCAGATTTCTAGGATATTCTAGGCATATATCTTCAGTTTTGACAATCATGGAAATTGATGATTGGAAAATATGATCATTTTCCCATCCATTATTTTTGTATTGCACTGAATCTAAATCTGTTGTACAAGTTGCAACTCAAAACATAGGTTTTGTATAACAAGTTTCGATTTGGGTTTCTAGTGATTTAAATATTGTATTTTCATCAACAAAATTACAAGAAGCAAAGCTTCCATGTCAAAAAAACAGGAAATGCAACATTTCAAAGGGTCGATCCTTGTGGTTACTGCTCTTGTTCTTATTTTTCTAGTCATCTTTGCTTTTACATATTGTACATGGGTTTTCAGGGGTCATTCAAGTCTAGTGCTTCCACCATCCCAACCTCGAGCATTGTGAAAACAATCAGATATTGACTTGGATTGAGTACTAAATGTTTGAATAAATTCCTATTCAATCACCTTCTTAATCTGAAATATGAATCTAATCTCTTTACAAAACCAAAATGTTTTATAATGATTTTCAACACAACTATAAAATAATGCAAAACCTATTGAGAAGGAAATGTCTTTTATGTTTTAACATATTCATCATTAACAAGAAATACAAGGAAGAAAAGTTGCTCTAGAGACAGTTCCCACATAAGTTTCCTAAAGCTAAACTGCATTTTGCTCATGTCTAGCAGCCAATAATGAAATGTCACTTGGCCCTTTTTTAAAAGATTTGAGTATTTTCATAATTGTCAAGTGTAATGGATGTGCATATTACTATATAGTATAATTTGTAATGCTTACAAGCTTGAAGCAACTACAAATGTTTATAGTGAATTCCAATATATATATATATATATATATATATATATATATATTATTGTCATCCCCAACCCGTTGTCCCCTGAAAAAATTGGGGGTGTGCTCTAATCGTCTCGGGGACGCGCCCCATCTCCACCATTCCCCCATCCCGAAAACCAATGCAACATAGGATTATATGAAACTAACCATAAGTAGTAGGGCGTTAACCATTTGTTCAAAATGTAGGAATACACTAGCTATCTCAAAGATTAGTCTAAATTCAACAATGTCGTAGAAACCCTAAAGCTCACAAGAACGTGTCACATATACTTCATAGAAGATTGAAAAATGATTGTAGCTCCACGTGCCTCAAAATGAAAGAGCTCGTATTCTTTCTTATTTTTGAAGAAATGCTTCCATTTAACTACTAATAATAAAAAAATATGTGCATGAGCATTTTTTTACTGAAAAAAAAGAACTGCTGGGCAGCCTCCACTAGCACTAGCTTCGAGGATATTAAATGTCTCAAAATCTAATTTGACAAACATATCTAAGCAAAAACATCATATTGCAACTGAGATAGCTCTTCCTGGGAAATGATCTGGCCTGAAAAACCAAGTCTATAAATGAAAACTGGAATCCAAGCATTTACTGCAAATGACATTGTGCTCAAACTGGAATCCAAACATTTACTGCAAATGACATTGTGCTTAGAATGCAACTCACAAGAACAATCTGAAGTAGAAGTTTATTATCATAGGTAGAAGGTGTGCCGCTTATTTATCCAGCCAGATGTCTAAAGATCCTTGTACAAGAATTCAGCAACCAGAGATCCTTGTAAATATTTAGATTATTTAAAAGTTTAAACCAAAATGCTATCTTCTATTTCATGGGAAAGAAATATATCCGACTCTAGTACGAAAAAGAAATAGGAAAATAAAAATAATCACTTAGAAGATACATTAAAATTACTCACAAATTATTGTTTTAGATTCTTCAATCCAATATATTATACACAATTGGGCACGCACATTTTTATATCGATAACATAAATAGATCTGCCTGAAAATGGACTTTATGTATATAACGAACAAGGAAAAGCTGGGCCTTACATGCAACCTCTTTTTAACAATTTAAATTTGTCTACCACTCGGACATGAGTCAAAATTCCAGCAAAATAAGAGTCTTGGAATGTATGTTTTCCACATTTGAATAATGGCAGTCATAATGTGGATGTTCATTTGGCACACTATAACTTCAAATGGAAAAGAGGGAATTTCATAAAAATATATAATTCATCATGCCTGCAATGACTCGTAATAGCAAGATAATGTTCCTGTTCCTTTTGCTAACAAGGAAAAACTCTCGTTTGATCGCTTGCTTATCTTTAAAGGTGAACTGGAAACCAGCTCAAAGCTGTCCGCTGAACACCTACTTTAGCTATTGTTTTTTCTTCTTCAGACATTATGGGAGCCATCTTGACAACTTTTCTGGGTTCTCAGCAGATCCCTTATAATCTATCCCTTGAAATTTTATAACTATTGCTTAAAATCGTCCCCATTCTTTCCAAACTGGTAGTCTGTTCTCCTCCCCTGGAACCCTCTATGAACCTGCAATGTTGATAGAGATATTTTTCACCAAAATGTCCTGCATCTCAGGTGACTTCAAATTATATGCCTATAATTGTGACGCTTCTTCATTTTTCAATTTGGTGCTCCAAATATTTTAACATTTTTGGCACTTGTTGAGAAATAAATTTTTACCCCACAATATGTTCGATAGTATGAATTCTTATCTTTCACCTTTGACACAACGAGTCAGAATACATAGTTGCATGAGCCTTTCTTTTGTGCATCCAAGACCAACTCTCTGAGCAAATCTTGATACAACGAAATACTAAAGTTTGGAGATTTCCCCATCACAATACTCTGTGTAACCAATCAGAGTATTATTACAGATCTCTGACCAATTTCTTCTGGACGGGAACATCTCTAAGAGTGGGTTTGCGTCATCCTAATAATTTTCCCCAAATTCATAGGTTTTGTATCAATAATTTTCCCCAAATGCATTATCATTACCCCATCTCCATCATCTTCCTCTGTACCTCTTAATCCCTCCCAAGTGTCTGAGGAGTTGACTCATAGATCAAGCTACATCTAATACTTATAAGAATTCTTTGACTATAAATTTTATTCATGTACCTTTCCCAAAAATTATCACAATGACTTACAAACAGCCTTCATATATTCATAATCTCAACACAAACCTGAATTCGCAAATCAAAATTAAAGAAAGAAATATTTTAATTTCATTGTTGGAGTATATTTGAAACTTCTAACACAACTCGAGAAATCAGGAAAATCAGGAAAAAATCAGCAAAAGAATCAACGAAATTTGGTAGGCATACACTCAAACCCGAAAAACTCAGAAAACTCAGCAACCTGAAAAGCTCAGAAAAAATAAAAAAATCAAAGATTTTTGCAACACAATTTGCAACAAATGTACATTAATCTATAGACAAATTCTAGGCAGATGCGAGATATTTCATGGCAAATATGGACTGTAATCTAAAAATTTCTTTTTATTAAAAAGGGAAGCAAAGATCTTATAGTTCGTAACAATAATACTCTAAATTTCTACCCACTTCATTTTTCTGAACCTAATGCATAATTTTAGAGGCAGCCCAAAGGGTTATAACTTATAATATGGTACAATTAAATGTGAATATTGAACGGATTTTACAGAACAAAACAGTTAACAATGAACAAAACAAATTTTAAGCTCTTGGAGACAGTCAGTGCAGCTTAGCAAGCTTTGAAATGACTCCAATGTTGTCAGAAACATGATGTGATTTTACAGTCATGGGTTTTAAAAATTATGGAATTCTCCTGTGAAAAACACAAATTTGTAAATATTAAAAAGTCACAGTTTACTTGTCACAGCAAGGTACTTCGTGTGACGACCCTGAGCAACCAGTTTTCCAGTCTTCTTCCTTAAGTCAACAGTAACAAAAGCAATTGCCCTCCCAACACGAAGAACCTTGCCTTCTATTTCAATCTCTTCCTGCGTTGGAGAAAAGATAATTTAACACTAACATATGGTACAAGCAGCTAAAGTTAAGAGAGCTCAGATATCCATAACATAAAGGGTGTTCAAGATATACCCCGGACTTTGCAGCATCAAGATAAGAGACATTGATTTCAACAGAAACACCTGACGATTTGGCTCCCGTGGTGAAAATTGCAGCAGACCCTATAATATCAACAAATGCTGCAATAGCTCCTCCATGCAGAAAATTTCCAGAGTTCTGTAAAATCAAAGGGAAATGTTGTTAGCTAAGCTATCTAGAAGGTTGATGCCCTAATTTAGTCATTCAAGTGTACCTGCCTATCATATTGGAGTCTGTGTAACAATGTCAGTGGAAGTTATGTGCGTGTATGGGAGTTGGACTGGTGACCAAATGCTGGCACAAACCACAGAAGACACTCTCACCGGCAGATGACCTTTAAGGAATAAATCAATGTCAAGCATGCCTACCTATGGCAGCTTTAGAATTCAAATTTCATGCAGATTCCAGACAGCAGATTATGGGAAGGAGAAGAGAAACAGATTCAGTCACGAATATTTCACTCTTCATCAAAACTTATTGCATACATGACATTTTCTTTTATTTTTAGTAGTTCTCTAACTAATTGACATTTTCTTTTATTTTTAGTACTTCTGTAACTACTTATGATGTGGATCTACCTATGACATCGACAGTACACGGATACTAGGCATTTTGTATGATACTACCACTTTTCCTCTATCCACAAAAAGACATAATTTTACAGCTCTGATAAGAGAAATATCCCATCCATTTGTATGCCTTTCTTGTTGAAGCTTTGTGCTTGCAAGTATTGTAATGGTTGGGGGTCAGTGTGGATGATGGTCTCCTTCCCAATAAATAAGGCTTCCACTTCTTGACAGCCTGCACCAAGCCATAGAGTTCCTTATCATATGTAGGGTAGTTCAGGGATGGTCCATGAAACAACTCAAAATAATAGAAGGCAGGCTTACATCCTTACCTCAGGACTTCTCCCATAGCATAACCACTTGCATCTATATGCACTTAAAAGGGCTTCTGCAAATTGGGTAAAGCCAGTGCTGGGGCTTGGCTGATCTTATGCTTCAGTTCTTCAATTGTAATGGCCCAATTTGCTAAAGAATTATACCAATAAAAATTTAGCCAAGTAATAGCCCGACCTACTAAAGGAAATACAAAATTTCCATAACATATCCAAATAACCATTGAATCTTTATTGAAATTCTTACTGAGAAGCAATGAGAGGTAAGGAACTTACCTGTGATGAAGAACCCATCTTACCTGTAATCCGGTGACTTGAGGAACATAGCCATTACCATGATCATTGACCTGGAAATTGCAACAAAAAGTGGGGGATGACTCTCCACCCAACCGTAAACCTTGCCACTTAAATCTTTAGTAACAGGTCACCCTCGAGCCCCCAATCTACTACCATGCCAATGATTATTTAGCCTTCTCTCTCCCTAGTTTAACCAAGAGAGAGATGTGCAAAAGAGAGATGTCCTTTTCTCATTTTTTCCTCTTTATATAGAGTCCATCCATGGTAACGAACTGGATCCCTAGGATCCTTTATTTATTTATTTATTATATTTTAGGGTTTCTTTCCAATTTCCGTAACTTATTTTACCATTTTCTTTAATTACTCAAGTATCCATAATAAGTACTTATTATGACACTCCCCCTTTAGGGTAATTATTATATATTGCTTTGTTATTATTTATTCATATAAGTACTTATTATGACCATTTTAGGAGTATTATTATATTACTTTAATATTATTATTTATTTATATATTTAATAATAATATGGGGCATGACATACACCCTCCTTCAAGGAACTTCATAGCTCACCAATCCTCCACAACACCCTATGTTAGCTCATGTACATTCCACAACACCCTCTGCTAGACTAGTATAAAGCCACCCAAGTGATTGTTATCGCACAGTTTGTACTTGGATGTAAAGGAAAGGTAAAAGAAGACAAACTGAAGTAACGGGAGACTATCCTATCACTGTCACCTCAATAGAATGTCCCTTTCTATCTAGGGTGTGTAATTTCCCCACTTTGGGACATCAGCACAGTGCAGAGAGTTATGATGACCAGAGTAGCCAAATGGAGGTTATAGCGAGTACAGGGGTTATTGAGAGGCATTGTGGGGTCCAGCTTGCATTGCTCATCATATTCCATCATTATGAGCCATTCCGCACAAGTTGTCTTTGGTTCCATTGCATTCCGACAATTTCCATGATTTTGACTATTTTGAGCTATAAGTCAATGAAATTCACTGAAGAGGTCATTTTGGGCACATTACTTGGAGGAACCTCTCAGTGTAATAGCTCATTGGAATCGGGAGAAGCAACACTACAGGATGGGATGGC
>ML778724.1:333154-344544 GCA_009831015.1 Picea engelmannii | reverse complement strand
GCAGTGATGATAAAGTAATAGGTTCACCATATGATTTGAAGGAATGAGTAATGCCACCTTGTTAACCCTCTCTTGCCCTTGGTTGATTGTTTTGGGGTCCTTGTTGGTTTATTGGGGCTTTTGTTTAATTGGTTGTGGGCTTTATAAACCCCCCTTACCCTTGTTGTGGGCTTTGTTTAATTGGTTTTGGGCTTTTATTGGTTTATTGGGGGTTATGATTCTAAAGTTAAATATTGATAATTGTCACATGGTTAAATTTACAATTTAAACATGTGACTTATTATTACAACTTAACCTAACCCTAAACCCTAACCTTGCCCTAACCTTTTACTATATAATAGACCCCCCCTCTACTCCAAATTACATTCACACATTCTATTGTTGTAGCGTGGAGCCTCCTTGAGCTTGCGGCCTCAGTTCTAGTATGTTGAAGTGTGTTGCAGTCCTGATTTGTGGAGGATTAAAACTGTTGTTCTGTCCCCTTCTGCTATAGCGACTCCTTGATAGGTTGTCATCCCCTTTTATGCTGTTATGAGGGAGCTATGTGGAGCCGCTGCTTGTTGTAGGTGTGCTTACTGAGGGTGCCGTTGTACATGCCTGTTGTGAGTTGTTTGCTGAGGGTGCCGCGTGCTTCTAGGATTGGCTGCTGTGAGTGTCGCGTCCTATCACAGTTGTGGGGTCTTCACCTAAGGGTTCATCCCTTCCTCATTTCTGTTGTCTAGTCCTGTGTGAGGGTTTCTTTGGCAAATTCTTTGGTTGGAAGGGTTTGGATGCTTTGTGTTTTGTTCCAGTAACCCTAACCTTGGTGGAAAGAAAATACCTTCTATCTTTGGCATAAAAGATCTTATCATTGATCAATGAACTGAACCTTTGTCTGAGCATAACTACAAGGACATTCACCTTTTGTGGTCTGTGCTTTCTTCAGAGGTAAGGCAGGTACCAGGTATGTTTCTTAATTGTTTCTTCTAAAGTTCAGATCTGAGTTGCTATAGAATTGCCTTATAGAATAAGCTTTGCATGGATCTATAAGTGATCTTATTTGTTTACTGTTTGAGCACAGTCATATAGAAGAAGCCTTGTATTACTGTTTTGTTTCAGAACTAAGATTTATAGATCTGCTGTTGCTTTAGAGAAGCTATTTATCATTGTTTAAAGATCTGAGTTTTAGCATATGATCTGAGTTCTCTACTGCTTCTATTGCTGTCTGGAATATAGATCTACTGTTGTATCTCAAGCGCTGTTAACACTGCCTATTGTTTGAAACTTGTTTATCAAATTAGTTTTGATCTGAGTTTAAAGTACTACAGTTGAATCTGATTATCTTCTAAGCCCTGCTCTTCTGCTGTTAATGTTTATCATAGATCTATCTTTTATATGTTAAGTTACAGATCTAAGTTGTTCTTACTTTAAAAATAAAAAGAGACTGTTGTTTTCAACTTTACCCTAAAATCTAACAGATATGATGGGAGCGGATGATGGATTTTTCAGAAATCCCCCCAATGGCAAACCAAAACCTATGGGTACAGGCTTGCTAGGGCACCCTATCAATCCCCCCAACCATGGTCAAGTGGGTTAATGTAAGATCCAAGCAGTTGTCAGAAATAAAAGGAGTAAGATGCATATATCTAAAGGTTATAATGATCAAAGGTGACACATACCATGATACCTGGACTAATTACCTCATGGAGCCAGAGCCTTCTCCGATACAAGACCAGGTCGATGGTGATGGATGTTGCTACTGCTGACAAGACGAGTCTGATGAAAGAGAAGAAAGATGGGCCCTCCAGGGCTATGCTCAGGTCAATCCTGCTCTCGGTACTCCACATGAAGAAATTATCAAATCCTTCTTTAACAGATGGTACCTCGATGACTTCTCTTAGGAGAATAGTTACGTGCATCTTGGATAGCGCCCCTTCGAAGTCAAAATTTAAGTCCACTCTTTCGGTTTTGGATGTTTTAGGAAGGAGAATGTCCAAAGGTGGAGGCTTTGTTTGAGTTATTGCAGGATTGGTAAAGATAGGTTGGTTTAGCTTCTTTCGTCTATACACCTGAAATTCTTGTTTCCTAAACTTCTCTTTTGATTCCTGGTCTAAGTTGTTTATTACTTCCATTCTAGCCTTCCTGGCTACCTCTTTTATGCCCTCTCGGTGTTCCTCGAGAGTGATATTGAGGCAAATCTAGGGGCCTGCTATAACATGGCCCACATTGTTTACTTGGTCATGGCCTCCATTGTTGTAGGGACATTCATGTTCCCAGTGTGCTTCACTACACTGCAAACACCAAGGATTTTCATCCACGACGTTTGTAGGAGCTAAAGTATTAGGAACCTCTTGATCATTCTTTGGTCTATAAACTTGGTTCCTTTTTTTGGAATTGGCCTTTGTATGGGACCCTTGGTGCTTGGTTATGGGCTCTTTCCAGGTTAACAATCTTATTCATCATTAGTTCTTCATTTTTCATCATGCCATCCATGGTCATTTGCAACTTTGCCAAGATGGCACAAATATCTGAGGAAGGCTCAGCGTTGTGGACTATCTTGGGTTTAGTGTCCATTTTGACCCTTGGGTTTGAGAAAGGCTCAATTTTGGATGAGTGGAGGTTGTCCTCAATCTTCGTGGCTAACTCTTGGGCCTCTTGGATTGTTTGGGGGTTTTTATCCCTGAGGAGATACCCTAGTTGACCGGTAAAAGCTTTGGTGTAAATATAAACAAGGAAATTATTAGTTGGATGATGATTTACTGGCATCTTCTGCAACAGGGTTTCAAACCTAGTGTGGAACTCTCTAATGGTCTCATTCTCTTGTTTCCAAAGGGTATTCAGCCTGGTCAACAGCATGTTGGGGCCTTCTTTGATACTCCATCGTTTGAGAAAGGCCTCTTCCAATTTATCCATGGTTTTAATATTGCCATCAGGAAGACTATAGTACCAACGTCTTGAAGCATCATGGAGGGTAGCAGAGAACAGTTTCATGACTAAATCCTCAGCATCATCACTGATGGGGTGAAGCTGAAAAAACGCCCAAAAGTTGCTCATATGCTCTTCGGCACTGATTGCATCAGTATCGGTGAACTTAGGCAGCCACTTCTCATACTTGGGTGGCATCTGCCTAGGGTAGCCTGGTATGGCTGTCATGTCTAGTGGTTTGAAAAGATTGGATGACCATTGTCTTTGGTTATTGGCTTGGTTTGGATTGTTGGTCTGAGTTCCCGTGCTAGACATTGTGTTTAAAGGAAGACTTCCTCCGAAGAGTGATTTTACTAGAGGAGAGTTTCGGGGAGGCTTTCTTCTGAAGGATTGAGGAGGGTTATTGTACCTCCTTGCGGATTGTGGACTTGCCAGATAATTTTCTTGAAATTACCAAAAAGATAAGGGAATCACCCTTAGTGGAGTCGCCAGGTAAGCTTTGTAAGACAAGGACTCTTGACGAAAGGCTTACCGAAAAATGTCATCTTTTGAGGAGAATTGACTTAGTGTTCCCCGACAACGGCGCCAAAATGTTATCGCACAGTTTGTACTTGGATGTAAAGGAAAGGTAAATGAAGACAAACTGACGTAATAGGAGACTATCCTATCACTGTCACCTCAATAGGATGTCCCTTTCTATCTAGGGTGGTAGGCCCAAGGGAGATGTCCCCGATGACCTGGGGTTTTGAGAAGGCAAAGGGTAAAGGCTAAGGTAAAGGTTTCCCTCTCACAAGTCACCACCAATCAGAAAGTCCGGCTAAACAGCCAATAAAAGATAATAATAACCAGAAATATACCTGCCCAGAAATATAATAATAATAACATAAAACTAAAACTATATTTGCAAGTTCACTTGTTGGTTAGTACTTCATATAATCAAGGACTTTCTCAAATAAAGCAATTGACTAATATATTGACGAAGTAAGCAAAGATGTATAGTAGCAATTATCACAATACGATACTTCACAATAAATGTTTCATAAATGCTTTGGAATGAGCAAGAACGATTTAATCATTAATATCATAACACCAACATTCATCAGAAGCAGATAATACCAAGCATTAGTCAATCTTTCAATTGTTTAGATAATGTTGCAAAGTATAACTATAACTCAAAGAATAATAGCAGCAACAAAGTTAGCAGGTCAATCTACAATAGGGTTAGAAGATATTAGTAATTGTTCAAAGGTATTGGATGTTTGAAGGTTGTGATCAAGGCGCTCAAGCAAGAAGTCCCAGATCAGTGCATTCATAGGGCAAATGGAGTCAAAAGTAGCAGCAAGAGTTGAAGGAACAATAAGATAATAGTACGGCCAAAGACAAGAGGAATTTGATGGTGAAGTGTTGGTAAGCCAAGGCTTCAACCATCAACCCTAGGGGAAAACGGTTTACTAAGGTGTAGGTAACCCTAGGCCTTAGCATGTTTTCCTCCTTCTTTAG
Source organism: Picea engelmannii (assembly GCA_009831015.1). NCBI lineage: Eukaryota > Viridiplantae > Streptophyta > Pinopsida > Pinales > Pinaceae > Picea > Picea engelmannii. Next base: position 340,140 of record ML778724.1, on the reverse strand, counting down.
CTCAATAACAAAGTAAAATCGGCTAGGATGAAGAACAAATGGTAGGGTGTTGCAATGGCAAAGCCCTAGCAATGTCTCCAATAGAAAAAATGGCTCCTTAGCATAATCTAGTAGGGAATTAAAATAAGGACACCAACATGTGCTTATTTCCTAGGGTTTATTCCAGCAATTTCATTAACAAAATGCAAGTAAAACACTATAACCATTCAAGTAAGGGAAGGATTGCAGAAATTCACTTACATTTACCAAGTATTCATCAAGCCAAACCCTAGTTATAAACCTTCCACCAAGAAAAATGACAAAGATAACCAAAATAAGCCTCCTTCAACAAGTGCGCACTAGTAAATTTCAGCCAAAAACCCTAGAAGGGCGCAAATTTCAGACCTCGCACAATTGTGAGTGAAAGATCATGAAAAAAAGAGAGTTTTGGCTCTCTATTTATACAATAGCAATGACCTTAATTTTATTTTTAGGTCACAAAAGGCCGACATGGCCAAAAATACATCAAAATATTTTTTTACATTAAATGTCATAATTAAAACCCTAATCAAGCATAAAAGTTGATGTCATGCCCTTTTAGGGTGACGTTAGGCCCCTTTAGGGCAACGTAGGCCTCCTGGAGCAAAACGTTAGGCCTCCTTGGGCCTCCGGAAACTGCCACACGTGTCACTTGACACATAACTGCCTCCCAAAACCTCCATAGCGTTGGATGACGTCATAAGATGTCTTGGGTGACGTCATGGGCCTTCCAAGGCCAATGTCCTAGTGGAAAGGGCACAACCCCCCTGGGTACAGGTCTGCTAAGTTGCCTCTGGTGGAACGTCGTTGTCTTCTCCGGTGCAAACCCTCTGATCTGTCTCTGCCCCCTGTTGGGGTCTCAGCATCCATCTGATGGGCTTTCAACCCCATGGAGGTCCGAACTAATCATCTCCCCATGTGTACCTTTCCATAAGTGTACCTGTCCATCAGGTATGGTCCTGCACATCAACAGATACGCCCTCCATGGGCTCATAAGTCACAGGGATCATAGTAATGTCAATCACATCTAATCATCAAGTTTATTAAACATGTGCATAAAACCCCTTTTACTCGGACAAGTGCTCAAAGACATTATACTAATCTACAAGCCAAGTTTGGAGGAAGTGACAGGGCGTCCTATTGAGCTAACGCTCACTGGATGTGGGGTGTTTCTGGGAGAGATCAAATCTAAGCCATGTGTGTGGATGAAGTGGATAAGGGATATGCCTACGCAAGAGGTGCAGTAATAGCAGGGAAATGCATGGCTTACCTGTGGGTGCCTCTGTAGAGGGTGAGCTGCACCTGTCATGGATGCAAATATTTCCAAGCCCATTCATGCCTTTTGTCTTTTTCTTATTGCTTTTTCTTCAAGAAGCTAGTTAAGGGACACTGCCCTGGCGTGGTGAGCAGTGGTGTCAATGTTACCCACAAGCATTTCACGAAAATGAGAAGGTTGGCTCGTGATGGGACCCTCTTTCTCTTGGTTATGCCACCAAGAGCCACTACCCTGGCTTGGTGACCAGTTGTTGGTAGTGTCATACCGCTACATGCCCATGGACCTAATAGGCTGGCTCGTGATGAGACCCCCTATCCTCTAACTAGGTCTTGTTTTATCATTTTTTATGGGTCCCTCTGTTTCTTACTGAGAAGATTTTCACTGCTTTCTCGAGGATCCCTGGGCGAAGCATCTCAAGGTTACATTCTTTGGCTTTTATCTTTTGCCAGCTACTTTTACCCTCTGGGCCTTTAGCCCCTTCTTCCCACAAGGTAAGGTACAACCCTTAAATATTTGGCCAACCCAATGCCCGGACCAGTGTAATGGGATCGATGAGCAGGAGAAAGATGGAAAGTGGTAAGTATGGTTGGAGCAGACAATGGCTTCTCACAAATCCCCCCAGTGGCAACTCAAAACCTATGTGCACAAGCTTACTAGGGCATCCTGTCATTCCCCCCATATATGGTCAAGTGGATAGGTATAAGATCCAAGCACCCGTTAGAAACAAAAAAGAATTAAATGCACATATTCAAAAGTTTTGAGGATCAAAGTGACACATACCATGATACCTAGACTCATTACCTCATGGAGCAAGATCCACTTCTGCTACAAGACCAGGCCGAGGTGATGGATGTTGTTGTTGCTGACAAAGTGGAGGCGCTGAAGAAAGAAAAAGATGGGCCCTCCAGGGCCATGCTCAAGTCGATCTGGCTCTCGGTACTCCATGTCTAGGACCTGTGGGCCACGAGACATAATCTGCTTAGTTATCCCTAAACTGGGGATAACAATGACTATAGCAAGCATCGAAAGTCCACATCACAATATCGGGGAAGCGCGAGTACTCTCTAGGCATCCTTCCCGACTTTCAGAACCACGCTTAAAGTCTATCAATCTATATGGAGCCCCAAGGCTCAAGACCTCATCTGCCCAAGCATGCATCTGGATTGGTACTCATGTACACCAGACATCTCGAAAGGCTGATCTAAACTCCCTCCACAATTTCCACGTACATCCCCAAGCATCGAAGTCCAATCCCACAACACCACCGGCAGGCAACGCTCTATCCATTTTTCGGGACTTCGGCATCACAAATACAATACAAGGCATACGAATTATTGGCATAAGTAGTAGATTGAGTTGTCCCCAACCCATAAGATGTCATTTGTAATATTCTCTTTCGTGGTTATGGGCTCCCACAAGATCATCAAATAACTTGGCCCTCTCGGCCCACTGGTGGATATCCTGTCAATCACCACCTCACAATATGCAATCAATGCATTAGTCATAATACCAACATCTCAAGGAGGAGTCCACATGCTAGCCCTAGCATGTCATCATGAGAATACAACATCATTATCATGTTAACATCATGAACATAATAATCATCTCAAAACATTATCATGATTCATCAACAAAATCAATTTCACTAACCTGCATAAATAACAATGAATACAAACTTTTATATCTAAGAGATATCATCAAAATATCCTTCTACCATGTGGATCTTCCTGGTTAAGTTTATCATCTTTGGCTAGATCATTCATACCATGAGTGCTAGGTTCTCATAAAGATACCAATAGTTTTTCAACACTCATTACCTCTTCTTTCAACCAAAAGATTGACAATTTAGGGGATAAGTCTAATCACCCTATCAAATGCCAAGTTTCCCATTTAATTCATTTCATATTTCTTTGAGCACATGAGCATTTAATTAGTTTATGTGCATAAGTCACTCAATAATGCCAAGATGCCTAATCAATGACATGAAATCTAACCTTTTTCCATTAAGTTCATAAGCCCAAACATCAATGATCATATCCACAATAAACATGCTTGATAGCAAAGGGAAGAGTCTCAAAGCAACTATCCATCCCATCTTTGATTCTACTCCAATATGGAATATCCATTGTTTATGTTCTAACATAGTACCAATTAGAAGCATGTGGATCATGATTTATGTAATTGATTGTCCTCACCTGGTCAATGTTAAAAAAATTAGCCCTCACACATAGTCAATAATAGATTTCGACCTCCAATACTTATTCATCAATAAATCAATGGAATCACATGCATTTTACTGGAACTATGAGCAGAAATACAAGTGACTAAGTAATCTGGAAAATTTAGCAGCGGAAAATAAATGAACAATGGACAGCATTCAACCACATTTGACACAAGGAATTTTATGGGCAAATGCCCCTGGAAAAACCCACAAGGGGAAAACCAATCAAGGAGATTTCTTCTTATTGAGCTCAAGGAAAAATTATAATTTTACAACAACAATATTATCAGCATTAAATACATCAATTTATCTCACTAAATCTGCACAAAACACCTCGATTTTTGTGCCCAAACTAGTTGTCTCGATTTTTGTGCAACTGTATGGTCTTGTACAGCAAAAATACAACAGTATGGCCCTCGAACTTTGTGCCCATATTTGACTGTACTATACAGTCAACTATATGGATTTCACCCAGCAAAACACCTCAGAAATTGTGCCAAACATCAACAAAAAGGCTGCCTCGATTTCTGTACTTTAACTCAGTTGTATGGCCAGCAATAAATGTTGTACAGCTCACCTTCAGCTATTGTACAGTATAGGACTGTATTAAATGTTGAAAATCTTCTTGGAATGCATGTCAATCCCCTCTTGTTGCTACTCTTTCCCTCAGCTCAAACTCTCTCTTGGAAATCGTGCCTCTTCACTTTCCCTCCAAGCTCTCCTCAAAAAGTGCACCCAACTCTCCCTCAAGTGTTGCCTTTATGCACTCATCAATGAGCAATTGCCCTAACCCTTGGTCTTCCAAAGAGATGGACGGTCAAGATTAGATATTTCCCTCTTGAGATCAATGGTCCTGACTTAATCATTCGTTGAGTTCACTTAAATCACTTAAGTGACCCATGCACTCATAAAGTCACTTTTACCCATTAAATATTAAAAGGCTCAACTTGACTTTATAAACTCACTTAAGAGAGACATTTGCTCAGTCTCTTCTACATGTTGGGCGCCACCAATGCAAAAGTACCTCCGAGCTACAAAATCTAACACTCCCTCATAGCAAGGGAAATACTTCTAGTACCTCCACCAGAATTTGTCTCCAACTCCATCATCTCATATGTTGTTGAAGTTGCTCCCTCTGTACTAGAAGCCTCTGCTCCCACTGCACTGGAAGCCTCTACAGCTACCTCCATTGATCTTTGAACTAAAGAAATGCTCCTAGGAGTCTCTTCACACTCTTGAGCATCCATCTGTGTCATCTCATACCTATTGAGTCCTCTGAGACTACTGGAAGAAGACTGAGTCCTCGGTATCAACTCCCTCTCACGTGCAACCTGCTCCATCTCCGACACTGACGCAGACTCTGAATCCAAGAATCCACTGGATCCAACCACAGGCTATCCCAGCAACCTATACAACCTCTCATCCCTGACACCAAGCAATACTATTGTGTCTGGAGTAGCTCCCTTTGGATATAGAAACACTCATCCACAGAAGAACATAACTCCAAATCCATCAATCTCCAAAGTTGATACTGAGAGAAAGTTTATTGTCATCTCTAGAATAAACAACACCTCGACCACTTCCAGAAAGCCTCCTGACTCTAGCTGGAATCTAACACTTCCAACCCCCTTCACTGCAAGCTGTGAGTTGGCCCCACTATCCACAAAGTAGTGTGAGTCTATTTCTGAAAGACTAAGGAACACTAACCTCATTCTCGTCATATGCCAAGAAGCTCCACTATCCACAAACCACACTTCAATGTCCTCGAACACTCGACAACCATTGCCTAAAGGGTAGGTCATCAGAGAGAATTCCTTTTCGAATTTCTCAGTGAACTCAGCAACCTCAGTTGATGCTATTACCTCTGGTTCATGCTTCTTCTTCTTCTTGTTCAAACAGTGATTAGCGTAGTGGCCAGTCTTGTGACATGCAAAGCATTTCACTTTGTTCATGTATTTCTTCTTGTCTTTGCTCTTTCCCACAAGAGCAATATCCTTCTCGTCTACACCACCATCTTCCCTCTCCTGATCTCTACTCTGAGAACCCTCCCAGATCTCCTCCTAAGTAAAGTCATCGGGAGCTTCTCTCTCCACACCACACACTTCACGAAAGCCTCCCACTCTTTGGTGAAGCTCTTGAGGGCTATGCACACCAACTTTGAGTTTGGAATAACTTCTCCAACAGCTGCCAACTCATCCTTCACCTGTGCAATTCTGGTGAGGTAGGAGGCCACAGTCTCTCCCTTGGCCATCACAGTACTGTTGAGCTTGTCCCTGAGAGCCATTTTCCGGTTCTCGTTTTTTTCCTCATACAAATTTTTTAGTGCATCCCACATCTCTTTGGTTGTCTGCTTCTCAGCCAAATGTGGAATCAGGTGGCCTCTGACTCCATCCAAGATTATTCTCTGAGCCCTTGCTTCCTTCACCTCATGGATGTCTAGGAAAATGGGATCTAAAGTAGGCATTATCATTGTGGTATTCGCAAACGCCCACAACATGTTCTCCTTGAGAGCACTTTCAATCCTCACCTTCCATTGAAGGTAGTTGGAGATCCCCTTCAACCTATCCCCATACCTGATACTGGAAGCCATCTTTGTCCAACTGACAAAGACCCTTTCTTCCCCTTCTTCTTCCGAGCAAAAGCCTCGGCAAATCACTGCTATCCAAGTGCCAAACTTTGTCCATTGAACCTGAGAGCCCAAGCTCTGATACCATGTTAAAAAAATCAGCCCTCAAACATTTAGTCAATAATAGATTTCAACCTCCGATAGTTATTCATCAATAAAGCAATTGAATCACATGCATTTTACTGGAACTATGAGCAGAAATAAAAGTGACTAAGTAATATGGAAAAGTTAGCAACGAAAAACAAAAGAACAATGGACAACATTCAACCACAATTGACACAAGGAATTTTTTGGGCAAAGCCCCTGGAAAAGCCCACAAGGGGAAAACCAGTGAAGGAGATTTCTTCTTATTGGGCTCAAGGAAAAATTCTGAGTTTACAACAACAATATTATCAAAATTAAATACAACAACTTATGTCACTAAATCTGCACAAAACACCTCGATTTTTGTGCCCAAACTAGTTGTCTCGATTCCTGTGCAACTGTACAGTCTTGTATAGCAGTACACCATGTTATCGCACAAATTGTAGGTTGGGAAAAGCCCTACCCAATCCACAATAGTGTGACAACTATGGGAGTAACTACCCACTGTCACCTTAGATATATACTCCCCTCGCTTTAGTGATGATAAATCACCACAAGGGGGGAATCTCGGTGACCCTAGGGGGATTGAGATGGAATCATAGTTTTAAAAACCGGTCTAACCGGAACCGGCCGGTTTGACCGGTTTGATGGTCGACCGGTTCGAACCGGTCAATAAACCGAACCGGTCGGCCGGTTTATGACCAAACCGGCCGGTTTATTCATAAACCGGCCGGTTTGGTCATAAACCGGCCGGTTTGGTC
>ML778724.1:302469-321728 GCA_009831015.1 Picea engelmannii | reverse complement strand
AACAACTAGTCATTGTATCAAGAATCACAAGATTACCAGCCTGATATGAACTCACTAAAAGCAATCAAGCAGAGGAACTGAAAGTTGTGATGAAGAACAGTGTATGGAAGACTTATGAATGAAAGCATTGCGAGATCTAGAACGAGAGGTTCTCCCAGATGGAGGGAGAAGACTATGATGATTACTCATTCCAGTAAACCAGACATACCTCTACATGAGTCATTATATCATCCGCAATATCCATGGGTTGGAGTTCTACATCAGATGAATGCAAAGACTGTTCTCCAGAGCAATTGAACAAAGAGCGTATGAAGAGCAACCTCAAGGCTTTGAGACATACCAGAAAGAGACCCTTGTATGCAGATGGAAGAAGACAACTTGGTGGAGAACCTCCAATGCACAGCAGAAGCATGGTGAAGACTTTCTATAACTGAGATATTGTATCAGAATGATTACTCAGAAGATCAGGATGATGGATTGCCAATCCATGACAAAGATCTTATGATGACAGAAGACGTGCCACTTGATATGTTCCAGTTTGACTCTTACCACAATGTTATGAGATAGCAGGAAACAAAGAGGAATCCAACAATAATATACTTTATTGATCAGAGCTATATGAAGCCTTCAAAGAAAACTAGTGTTCAAGAAAGACCAAAGTACATTTGAGATCAAGCATTACATTATCCGTGATGAAGTCCAGAAAGGAGAAAGTGGTTCTCCAATATATATCTCCACAGATGAGCAAATAAACAGACATTTTGGTAAATCTTATGTCCAAGATGAAAGAGTTTGCGTACTCACGCTGGAGCTTGTGGAGACGACTTCCTTATTGAAAAAGGAAGAGATGAATCCCAGGTTGGGAGGGAGCACTGATGTATTATTGATTTATGGACAGTCATTTTTCAGCTCGAAAAATGGTCAAGGATGAGCAGTTCCTTTTTAGTTTGGAAAGTGGTTTGAGATTTCTGACGAATATGCATTTTCCAGTTCGGAAAATGGTCCAAATCGAACGGTCATTTTCGTAATGAAAATGGTTCGATGGATTGTTGATGTATCATAGACAGCAATTTCCCATTGTGGTTAACATGAGGAATGATCTAGGTCAGTCTCTCTTCTTGAGGATTACTCAAGAAGACTGGCCCGCCTCGCCGGACAACGATTTCCCATTGTGGTCAACATGGGGAATGGTCCGTTTTGGAGGTTGGTGCAGGACAGTCATTTCCTTTGGAAATGGTCTGGACAGTCATTCCTTAGGGCAAATTCATTCTCTCCAGGTTGCACTTTGTTTAGTGCCGGAGGAATGGCCCAGGGTGGGGAATGGTCCAGGTTCAACAATCAGGAACAGGCATTCCTTAGGGCAGATTCATTCTTTCTAGGTTGCACTTTGTTTAGTGACAGAGGAATGACCCGGGGCGGGGAATGGTCCAAGCTCAGAAATCAGGACAGTTATTCTTCCTTGCTTGAGAAGAATAGTCCAGATAGCTCATCATTGATGTTTGACCTTTTGAGGGCAGATGCTCTTCTAAGATCTCACATATGTGAGTGGAAGAATGGCCCAGATGATTCAGTTTATACCATAACATTGTTTCCGTGCAGGTTGATATCAAATGATTGTTATGAAGACTGTATGTCTCTAAACAGTAGATGTATACTACTGTGGTGGATGTGTTCCACTGCTTGTGACTATACGTCACTGATCAAATACCTGTGTGCTACTTGGTGTGGTAGTGTACCACTAGATCGTAGTTGTGTACTACTATGGATAGACACAGTTGTGTTTTATTGAATGATATTGTTCCGATTACCTTGAAGACTATCAGCAGTGTTGAAAATGATTATCAGTTAGATGGATGATCAATGGACAGAGATTTCCCAGACGAAAAATAGTCCAGGACATTTATTCTTCTAGGACATATGTCTAGATTATTAGCATGGCTCTTGTGTCACTCTGTGGTGTGAGTGACTTATCCAGCATCATGTCTAATTACTCAGATGGAGTATGGTTTCGAGAGATGATGCAGTTGATGACATTGATGGTGATGATGGTGCTCATGATCTAGTCATGAGATAGTCTATACAATTATGTTGATGCTACTGGGTGAATGGTATGTTTGTGCTCAAGACCATTACCTGTAATACCTCCCTAGCTAGGAGGGAGTGTTAATATTATGGTAGCTGTGGGAGGTATTTATCTCCGCGTGTAAACCTGACGAAAATAGAATATTCCGGGAAACAAGAAGAAACCCTAATGAGTTGGCTAATAACCCTAGAAGACAAGTCGGCTCAAGAGGATAATTGGTATTAGGTTATTAGCCTACAAGAGAAGAAGTCGACCAGAAGAAATATTATATATTAAGTAAATAGACACCCAGAACAAGAAGTCGGCCCAGGCAGTTAGCCAGAATTAGTATAAATAGAGGAGGCCAGTCTTCATTCTGGCAAGCATTCTCAGAATTGCAGAGCAGCACTTGTGCGCACTACAGTTGCCTAGTTTGTGCGCAAGTTTGGAGGAGAGTTGTCGTTGCAGTTGCTGCAGCTAGCAGAATGTGTTTTGGCTTGGACTATCTCTTGGTTATGGTTTGGACTATCTGATCAGCTCTTGTTTGGTGCGCTATCCTTGGGAAAAGGTGCACTACCCTTTGTTTGGCTATCTAGCCTATGGTTTTCTTCCGGAGTGATTCTCTGTCAAGGTTAAGGTGCTCGGAGGGTGGCTTCGGCCTACGGTTGGGTGACAATAGTGATATTGTCGATGGTAAAATGAGCACATCCATTATATTCTAACAAGTATAAGGGAATACACCCCTACCTCAGTCTTCATCACTTTATGCTTCATCTTATTGCTTAGACAAGGGTTTGCTAAGAGAAGTATAAGGGCATACACCCTCTTAGCTTAAACCCTAGCTTAGAGAAACTTGCCTTGGGAAGTAAAAGGACTTACACCCCCAAGGATGTAGCTTCTCTAAGCTCCTTTGACTCCATTAAACTAATAGTAAAGGCACTAGTCACACTCTTTTTTGCATTGGAGATATAAAATCATTGCCTTGGGAAACGTAATCTTTGACCTTTTGAAAATTCTCTTGCTTGAAGTTGATTTGTCTTATTGAGAGGAGTCTTCCCCCACTAGGGCGTCCCCTCTCCCCCAACACTCTAATTGTTGTTACAAATTTTAACCTACAGCCATTAGGGCTGCATAACCCTAGCTATTAATACTCTCATAACTCTCAATCTAACCCTAGACTAGCTCTCTAACTTTCCTCATTCACTCGACTAACTAGGGTGCATCTTTTGAGGTAGTTCTTGGCACCTTTTCATGGTTAATTTTGTTGTTGTTTGCCACTGAATGCTACAGCCATAAGGCTGCAATTTTCTGCAGAAAACACTTGTTACAACAGCCATCTAATCTACCTCCTTAAGTGTCTTTTTTCAGCCTATGTTTATTGTTAAATTTAATGTTGATTTACTTAACTAGTCTAGATCTTTACATGCTGATCTTAGATGTTTTACTTGCTGATATAAGCTGATATATACTGCTGCGAACTAGGGACAGCAGGCTTAACTTGCTGATCCAACTAACATATACTATTGCAAAGTGTCTTTTCTTGTGTCTCGGGCAAGTACAATCATCCAGAGAAGCACTATACCTGTGGGGCAGCCATGACTTGACTTGCAAGGCATCTCTCCCTACCTTTCTTTCCATCTATACTTGACCTCATCATGATTTGATTTACTTATCATGATGCATTTGAATTGAGATCCTTGGAGGGCATATTCATTGTCTTTGCAGGACCTAGTTGGTGGACAGATTCGGAAGAACAAGCCTAGCTTGGGATTCCTTGGGGCTTGAAGCCCACAGGTTGGATACCATGGCCCATACCATGGAGGACCTAACCTAGCCCTTAGCCAGCCCAATGTCTTGCTTTTGAGGCTAAAACGTCACATTTGAGGAGCTTGACGTCACCCTGGGAATAGGGTTGTGGTGGTGGTGGTAGTGTTGCTTGACACTTGGCACGTTTTGATGGGAGAAGGCTTGGCTTGGAGGAGAAAGACCTAGCACATGAGAGGAAGGCCCTAGGAGGCCCAACGACTTTCACTTTCCACTCCAACGACTTGCAAAAGGTGCCAAAACGTCACCCTAGAAGAGGGATGACGCCACTTTAGGGTTTCTTATGTGCATTTTTAAAGATAAATTTGAATTTTATAATGTAAAGGGGCAAAGTGAGGGTTGTTGGCCCCTTACTTTGTGGTTTACCCTAAAATTAAGTGGACAAACACTTTTAGTAGGATTTGTATAAATAAGGATCACTTCTATTTCATTTGGATCATAGCTCTACCATTGTGAGAAGACATTGTGGCTGAAATTTGCGCACTACTTGGGCAATTTGGTATCTCTCTCTTATGAAAATGATTTTCGGTGATATCTCTTAGTGAATGATCGAGCTAAGGTGGTGCACACCTCTTGGAGACTTCTTTTCTTGCTTATGAATGGTCATTGCTTGGTGAACTTGAAGAAATATAACTGAGAAAAATTAAATATTCCCAGACCAAAACTAAAATCAGTGTCTCCTTTATACCTATGACAGCCACACCATTAAGTAACACAGAATCAGTAAAATGACATCAAAACATGGTATTCTTATTTATAATAGCCCTATGCATACAAAGATTTCGCCCAACTTGGATTAGCATAGACCGTACCACTTGTACGGGTCCGTATGCTCACTGGTAGCACTTAGGCGAATATACAACAAAACTGTGACAACAATGCTGCCCAATTCTTGCTTGTAATCTTCCAAAAAAAGATATTGATAAACACAGTGTGCAGGCTATACTCAGACTTGGGTAAGAGTTCCTTTCTTGACTAGGTGAAGGTACCGTTATCCCCATTTTGTGGATAACTAAAGAGATCATGTCTCGAGGCCCTCAGGTTGTAGATATGGAGTGTCGAGAGACTAGATGACCAACAGTACCCTTTTGCACAGATGGAAAACCCACTCACCACCACAGATGGTCATAGTTTTACAAATGGCATCCACCAAACCAGCTGGCTTCTGCAAGGCAATGGGCCTTGCTCCATGAGGTACAAGTCAGTATTATGGCGAGCATCATTTCAATATTTAAGCCATGTGATTATGTTGTATCTTAGATTACTCTAGATTTCATGATATATGCTTGGACATTATGCCTTTTGCCCTGCTTCACCTTGGTGGTTAACATTGTGCCCTACTAAGTGGTTTTCCTTGGGGATGGGTTTGCTACTGGGAACTCCCTTAATGAACCATCATACCGTTCCCAACCATACTTACCACTTTCCATCATTGTTCCCCTCCATTTCCTTATCTCTTGGGATTTTAAGGTGTATTGACCCAAGAAGGGGTTGTCCCTCATTGTATGGGAAGAAGGGGTTGAAGGCTCAGAGGGGTTGATGTTGGGTAAAAGATAAAAGCCTTGTATAAACCTTCCAGATGCTTCGCCCAGAGATCACCCAAGAAAGAAATGAAATGCTTATCTTTGAGTAAAGGGGACCCACAATATAATAAAGAATGCTTAAAAGGTTGGTTGAAGGATAGGAGGTCTCATCACGAGCCAACCTATCACGTCCATGAATATCTAGTGGTGTGACATCATCATCATCTGGTCACCAAACCAAGGTAATGGCTCTTAGTCGCATGGCTGAGACAAAGGGGGTCTCATGACGAGCCAGCCTTCTCATTTCCATTAGGTGTTTGTGGGTGACATTGCCATCACCTGGTCACCACGCCAGGGCAGTGACCTTCAACCTCTCCTTATGTTATATTGAAAGAAAATAAAAGAAAGAAAGATAAAATTCAATTGATGTGGTTGGAAAAAGTGCATTGCGGACTAAGGTACCACACACCCTCTACAAAGGCACCCATGAATGAGACACTACAACCCCTTATATGTCATGAGCCCTATGCCCATTGAGTCTTGACCCCAACCACTTCATCCACTTTGCATGGATTAAAGAGGGATCTCTTGGAAACTCTCCTTGACCTAGGGCAAGATCTGCACAATAGGACACCTCGTCAACCCTTCCATATTCAAGCTTGACAAGTCGCATGGTGTCTTTGAGTTGTTAATTGTTTGATATAGTGATATTTGATGCACATGCTTAGATGGCTTATTTATTGATTGAATTCACTTATCATGATGATATGACTTGAGATCCTTGGAGGGCGTGCTCATTTGTCTTTGCAGGACTTGGTTGGTGGACAGTTTTGGGAGAACAAGCCTAGCTTGGGCTTCCATGGGGCTACAAGCCCATAGGTTGGATGCCAGGGGCCCACATGCCGGATGAGAAATATCAAACTTGGAAGGCCTTGATGATGTCTTGGACGACATAGCCCAGCCCTCACTTGCCAAACGATTTGCCCAGGAGGGGCAAAACGTCCTCTTTTTGAGCATGACATCATGTGTGGGGGCTAGGGCATGGTGGTGAGATGATATGCTTTGGCACTTGGACATTTTGAGGGGTTTGAGGTCTTGACCTTGAAGGAAGACATTTGGATGCTTGAAATGTGGCTTTGGCAAGCCTAGACACCCTCCTACTACACCAACGACTTGCTCCTAATGCCAGAACGCCCCCTAAAGGGGTGACGTCCTTCTAAATTAGGGTTTTATTTGTGCAAAAGTGAAATTTTAAAGGAATTGTTTAATATTATTTTGTAAAAGGGGCAAGATTAGGGTTGTTAACCCCTAATCTTGTGTTTTACCCTAAAGTATATGAACAAACTATGTTAGCTACATTTTGTATAAATAGAGATCATAAGATCTCATTTTTAACATAACTCTCCCTCTTGTGAGAGGACTTGGTCTAAAATTTGCGCTACACTTGGCTCTTTTTATCTCTTGTGCACTTGTTTATGGCTATATTGATGAATGGTTGATGGAGGAGTGAGGCGCTAGCCTTGGATGATGTTTTCTAGCTCTTATGGTGGATTATCTTGGCATTTCTCTTGATCTTGGTATGGTCTTTTACTATTATGCTATCATTTTTTCAAGTCAAGTATTGTTATGCTAGGAGCTAGATGGGAAGTATAAGGGCATACACCCCCACCATACTCTTCATCATTTTATGCTTCATCTCATTGATTATACAAGGGTTTGCTAAGAGAAGTATAAGGGCATACACCCTCTTAACCTAAACCCTAGTTAGAGAAACTTGCCTTGGGAAGTAAAAGGGCTTACACCCCAAGGAGGTAGCTTCTCTAGCTCTTTGTTTATTTGACTTCATTAACCCAATAGTAAAGGCACTAGTCATACTTTTTTGCATTGGAGATATAAAATCATTGCCTTGGGAAACGCATTTTTTGATCTTTTGAAAGATTTATTGCTTGAAGTTGGTTGGCCTCATTGAGAGGAGTCTTCCCCTACTAGGGCATCCCCTCTCTCCCACTACTTCTTGTTGTTGTTACAAAATTACATCTTCAGCCATTAGGGCTGCAGAAATCCTAACTCATTTGCTTGAATAACTCTCTTATCAGCCATTGGATTTTGCTCAAAGTTTGCACACCTTTTCTCCTTAGTCCAACGCACTTTTTGGCAAAGTTTGAGGGAATTTCAATGGCTGATTTTCTTGTTGTAATACATTGAATGTTACAGCCATAAGGCTGATATAATTTGCTGCAGACAAGTGTTTACAACATCCTTATCTTTTATGCTAAGAATATCGGTTCTTCATCTTGAGTTTAGTTAGTCATTTACAAGTCTTTCTCTTGCATTTTCTACTTGATCTTTAGCATTTATTGAACAGCTTACAGTACCATTTTCTTGTTGATATATACTGTTATCTATTGCAGCACATTAGGGACAGAAAAGCTTAACTTGCTGATCCAACTAACATACATCATCGCAAAGTGCCTTTTCTTGTGTCTCGGGCAAGTATTTCATTATTTGCAGGTTACTCAACATACCTGGAAACCCTTGGAACTTCCAAAGACTTCATTCCACACTTTTCACTCCACTTAGACTCGACCTCTAGGGGCTTCATTTCCACTTCCCTCCATCTCCATCTCAATCCTCCTAGGGTCACCGGGATCACCTCCCTAGAGTGACCTAGTCACCCTTGAAGTGCAGGACCTACATCGAGGTGACATTGGGTGTAGGATTCCCAAGTTGTAGCACTTGCTTTGTGGTTGGGTCGGGCTTTCCCAACCTACAACTTGTGCTATAACAGGTACAGTTCGTAAGAAGTCCGTACAGCCCGTATGAATTCTTCTTCTGAAGGTTGTTTGTTGTTTCTGCTTAACAATGGTCCTGGCTCGACCTTGTTGTCTCTTCACAATCTCCTCTATGAATAGATAGACCCGACTTGGTCTATATTCCAGCCCTGCTCGACCTCTCCTATCACTATGCTTGCTTCCTGATCCCGATTGCCTCCTTTTCTCTGCACAGTAAGACCCTTCTCGATCTATGCCTCAGCCTTTTCTCGACCTCACTTTGCAGGATTTGTTGTTGGCCCTAACTCAGTCATTTACTCCTTGCCTGAATTGGATGTTGGCCCTAGCTCGGCCCCCTTTGCAGACTTCTTCTATCTTTATCATCGACCTCCCTTGGAAGCGCCACCTTACCTGGTCGACCGGCTTCTCTTCTTGAGGTCAGTTTGAGAACGAGGCTTGCTAGGTTATTTGTAACCCTAGCCTTTTCGTCATGCAATCTTGACCCTAGGATCTTTTCATCAAATCTTGATCCAAGGGTGGTGACTTAATCTCAAGTTGACTTGAGTGGTCCTCACCATTATGATGTTGTCTAGTCATAAGTTGGGCCTCTTCCACATTACTAGACACCCCTAATGTGGAAGTACTTGCATGAGCTACAAACTCTAACACTCCCTATTATCGAGGGAGGTACTGCCATTGGAGCTACCTCCTCCATGATCAACATCTTGAGTTGTTGTTGCTCCCTCTGCATCTGGATATCCTGCTTTGTCTAGATCTGGATGTTCTGCACTGAAACTGCCAATTGCTCCCTCTGGATTGGAGCCACTTGCTCCCTCTCTACTTGAGTGGCCAGCTCCCTCTGCACCATAGTGCACTGCTCTTGTGTTGGAACTACTTGCTACTCGTACTTCAACAACCTGCTCCCTCTTAAACTGAACAGAACAACATTCCTCACAAATCTCCTTTCTTTACCTAGGAGAGTCTGTACTCCCTTCAACACCCTCTCTCAATTACTTAGCCCTGGGAGATCTCTTTTCCTTGCTTGGCTCCCATATCTCCTTTGGCCTTGTCTCAGCTCAGTTTCCCCTTGCCCTTGCTTGGCGTCTTCCTGCAACTTGTACGAACTAATAATAGCCCGATACAAATCGGGCCTCTCTTGCTTTGCAATCCATCTCATGATGTTCGACATTGCTCTATTTGGCTCCAACTCGCCGATCTTCTCCACAACCCATTTTTCCATGTCTCCATACTCTTGACTCTTGCAGGCATCTTTCAAACTACCGAACTTTCGCATACATATATGGTTGCATTTTGCAGTTGTCTTGGAACCACAAGCCAATACGGAGCCCCGGGCATTTAGGTTATGCTTTGCAATCTCCTTGCACATGGCCACCAACTTGACTATTTCGCTTTCCTTCAATCTAGGGGTCCACTTGTCACATGGAGCCCTAGATTTTGTCTGCGTTGTCAACACCATTTCCAAAGTTTAACATCATTCCACGCCTCTCAAGGCACTGCTAAGCACGGAGTTTACGAGTGACTTCAAGGTTGTTTTGTGCAGAGTGAGTGATGTGCCAGTTCCATTGCACTTTGCACATGCATGAACTAAACAAACCTCTTATTTGCATTAGCTCCAGTATGCCTACCTTCTTCTTGTTAAAATTATCCTAGGGACCAACATATGACCCAAGCACTTCCTCAAAAATCCTTTTCCAATTCCTTGTTGATTTGCCCTTTTTATTCTTGCTCCTCTCGCAAACGGCATAAAGAAAGGACTACCAACCTTTGCCTTCAATTCGCTCACACAGTCAAGCCATCAGTTGCTTCCTTCAATCCTTATGCAACTGCTTTTGCTGCCCCGCGACCTCTCTCGCCTTGACCAAATCGCATCTGAATACACTTGTGACCACACGATTTCCCAACGACTCCCCTTACATGGCGCTCGAATTGGGCCTCAGGCTGATCACCTAAAATCTCAACTTCTGGAACCATCTAAATAGAACCTTGATTCGCCTCTTCCGAGCATTGCACTCTAGACCCAAACCAACAACTCAGCCTTTATCCGTCATTGTCTCTGCTTACAGTGGCCCTACTTGGCCTGTATCCTTGACTGGTTCTTGACCCTTAAAAGTACATAGCTTTTACACCTCTTTTTGGGGCTGTCAGAAACTTGGCTCTGATACCATGAAGAAATATAACTGAAAATAATTAAATATTTTCAGACAAAAACTAAAATCAGTCTCCTTTATACTTATGACAACCACACCATTAAGTAACACAGAATCAGTAAAATGACATCAAAACAGAGTATTCTTATTTATAATAGCCCTATGCATACAAGGATTTCGCCCAGCTTGGATTAGCATGAACCATACCACCTATACGAGTCTGTATGCTCACTGGTAATGCTTAGGCGAATATACAACAAATTTGTGGCAACAATGTTTCCCGATTCTTGCTTGTAATCTTCCAAAAAAAAATACTGATAAACACAGTGTGCGGCCTATACTCAGACCTGGGTAAGAGTTCCTTTCTCGATTGGGTGAAGGTACAGTTCGTACGAAGTCCCGACAGCCCATACGGATTCCTCTTCTGAAGGTTGTTTTTTGTTTCTACTTAACAATGGTTCTAGCTCGACCTTGTTGTCTCTTCATAGTCTCCTCTATGAATCGATAAACCTGACCTGGTCTATATTCCAGCCCTACTCAGCCTCTCCTATCACTATGCTTTCTTCCTGATCCCGACTGCCTCCTTTTCTCTGCACAATAAGACCCTTCTCGGTATATGCCTCAACCCTTTCTCGGCCTCACTTTGCAAGATTTGTTGTTGGCCCTGATTCGGCCCTATGCTCATTGACTGAATTGGATGTTGGCCCTAGCTCGACCCCCTTTGCAAACTTCTTCTATCTTGATCCTCGACCTCCCTTGGAAGCACCACCTTACCTGTTCAACCGGCTTTTCTTCTTGAGGTCAGTTTGAGAATGAGGCTTGCTAGGTTATTTATAACCCTATCATTTTCCTCATGCAATCTTGACCCTAGGATCTTTTCATCAAATCTTGATCCAAGGGTGGGGACTTAATCTCAAGTTGACTTGAGTGGTCCCCACCATTATGATGTTGTCTAGTCATAAGTTGGGCCTGTTATCCCCATTTTGTGGATAACTAAGGAGATGATGTCTCGAGGCCCTCAGGTTGCAGATATGGAGTGTCGAGAGAGTACATGACCAGCAGTAACCTTTGCACAGATGGAAAATGCACTCACCACCACAGATGGTCACAGGTTTACAGATGGCATCCACCACACCAATTGGCTTCTGGAAGGCAGTGGGCCTTGCACCATGAGGTACAAGTCAGTATTATGGTGAGCATCATTTCAATATCTAAGCCATTTGATTATGTCGTATCTTAGATTGCTCTAGATTTCATGATATATGTTTGGACATTATGCCTTTTTCCCTGCTTCACCTTGGTGGTTGACATTGTGCCCTAGTAAGTGGTCTTCTTTGGGACTGGGTTTGCTACTGGGAAATATCTTAATGAGCCACCGTACCGTTCCCGACCATACTTCCATTTTCCATCATTATTCCCCTCCATTTCCTTATCTCTTAGGATTTTAGGGTGTATTGACCCAAGAAGGGGTTGTCCCTCATTCTATGGGAAGAAGGGGCTAAAGGCCTAGAGGGGTTGGTGTTGGGTAAAAGATAAAAGCCTTAAATAAACCTTCCAGATGCTTCATCCAGGGATCACCCAAGAAAGCAATGAAACGCTTATCTTTGAATAAAAGGGGACCCACAATATAATAAAAAATGCTTAAAAGGTTAGTTGAAGGATAGGAGGTCTCATCATGAGCCGACCTATCACGTCATTGGATATCTAGTGGCATGACATTGTCATCATTTGCTCACCAAACCAGGGCAGTGACTCTCAATTGCATGGTTGAGAGAAAGGGGGTCTCATCACAAGCCAGCCTTCTCATTTCCATTAGGTATTTGTGGGCGACATTGCCACCACCTGGTCACCATGCCAAGGCAATGACCTTCAATCTCTCCTTAAGCTATTATGAAAGAAAATATAAAGAAAGAAAGATAAAATGCAAATGATGGGCTTGGAAAAAGTGCGTTGCGGATGAAGGTACCACACACCCTCTACAAAGGCACCCATGAATGAGACACTATGACCCCTAGTATGTCATGAGCCCTATGCCTTTTGAGTCTTGACCCCATCCACCTCATACACTTTACATGGCTTAGAGAGGGACCTCTTGGAAGCTCTCCTTGACCTAGGGCAAGATCTACCCAATAGGACACCTCGGCAACCCTCCCATACTTAAGCTTGACAAGTTGCATAGTGTCCTTGAGTTGTTAATTGTTTGATATGGTGATCTTTGATGCACATTCTTGGATGGATTGTTTATTGATTAGATTAACTTATCATGATGTTATGACTTGAGATCCTTGGAGGGCGTGTTCATTTGTCTTTGCAGGACCTAGTTGGTGGACAGTTTTGGGAGAACAAGCCTAGCTTAGGCTTCCATGGGGCTACAAGCCCACGGGTTGGATGTCAGGGGTCCGCATGCCAAATGAGAGAAAGATAACTTGGAATGCCTTGATGATGACTTGGATAACCTAGCCCACCCATGGCTTGCCAAACGATTTTCCCAAGAGGGGCAAAACGTCCCACTTTTGAGCTTGACGTCTTGACCTTGGGGGCTAGTGTTAATGTTTATGCCATTATTATAGTTCTTTGCATTTCAATAGATAATAGCAACATAAGAACAAGATCACTGAGAAATACACATTCACAAGAGACACAGCATTTATCATGGGAAACCCTCTAGGGGAAGAAAACCCAGCAAAACTTCCTTAATATAAATAGCCAATACAATGCCAAGAGATCTTATGCTAAAACAGAAAGTCCTCTCCCAAGATATGCGCCACTCTCTCTCTCTCCTTTGCATGTAACAAATCAGAACTTGTCTCTCAAACTGAGCAAGTGAGTTGTGTTCAAACGAGGCGCTAGCCTCCTTTATTTATACAAGTTCTGGCACGTGTGAAGTGTCTCTTCACTGGAAGGGCCGACTTCTTAATCTGGGTGGGTAAACCCACCTTTATTATATTTTTGGGTCTTCTTATTAACTGCTGGGGCCGACTTCTTATTCTGCCTATTATAATTGTCTGTTGACCAATCTGCAAAAGGGGATTTGGTCCTATTACAATATCCGACATGATCAATCCACAATGGGGATTGATCCTATGAATAAAATATCAATAATAATAAGAGTACTCTTTGTAGTTACATTATTTCAACAGCTAGGGCTTGGTGGTGAAGTGCCACTCATTTGCACTTGGACGTTTTGAGGAGAATTGGGTCTTCACCATGATGGGATCACCTAGATGCTTGACACATGGCCTTGGGAGGCCCTTCCATGCTTCCCCAACACCAACGACCTCCTCAAAGTGGCAAAACGTCCCCTAAAGGGGTGATGCCATCCTAGATTAGGGTTTAATTTGTGCAAAAGATGAAATTTTAAGTGAATTGTTTAATATTAGTGTTAAGGGGGAAAAATTAGGGTTGTTGACCCCTAATCTTGTGTTTTACTCCTTATTTTGTGGACAAGTTGTGTTAGCTAATTTTTCTATAAATAGAGATCGTATTATCTCATTTTAAATCATAATTCTCCTCTTGTGAGGGGTTTTGGTCTGAAATTTCCGACCTCCTTAGCTCTTTTAGCTCTTGTGCACTTGTGTATGGCTATGGTTGTGAATGGTTAATGGAAGAAGTGATGCACTAGCCTTGGAAGGTTATTTTCTAGCTCTTGTGGTGGATTGTCTTAGCATTTCTCTTGATCTTGGTATGGTTTTTACTCTCTTCCTATCATTTTATTCAAGTCAAGTATTGTTATGCTAGCAGCTAGGTGGGAAGTATAAGGGCATACACCCCCACCATAGTCTTCACCATTTTATTTGCTTCATCTCATAATTATAAAGGTTTGCTAAGAGAAGTATAAGGGCATACACCCTCTTAGCTTAAACCCTAGCTTAGAGAAACTTGCCTTGGGGAATAAAAGGGCTTACACCCCCAACGAGGTAGCTTCTATGAGCTCCTTGTGACTCCATTAACCCAATAGTAAAGGCACTAGTCATTGATTTGTTGCATTGAAGAAATAAAATATTGCATTGGGAAACATGAAAAATCCAGGTACTATCAGCATGCCTTCTTGGTCTGTCTTTGACCAAAGAAAGGCTCTAAGTTTCAACTGTAAAGTAATATATTTTTTGCTGTTCTATAACAGCCAACAGTTCAAAAGTATCTTGCTGATTTGTTACAATTATGTTCTCAATTTTGGGTGCTCTAGCATGTCGTTTTTGTCACCAAAAATTAGTACATGCATCTCAAAATAAACATAACACACCTAAACATCGTTTACTGCTGAATATGAATAGATCTAAGAAACTAAATCATGCATTTGTAGACACAGGTATTTTTGGTCAACATGATCCTGGATAAACCCCCCCCGGGGAAAACCAATTTGGAATATGTATGTATATATGAGGAAAGCAGAAGAAGGGTTACAGTAAACACAATATATGAAAGAACTTGATACAATAGCAACTCCAACTGAGTTGATATACAAACTCGAAATCAACAGATGCGCCCCAGAATGGTGCGCCCCTCATGCAAACGGCCAAAACCACTGAATCTGCTCCAACTGCCAACTATGAGCTCAGATCTAGAAACCCCTCCAAAGCAATGAAGCTATGTCGAATGGCTACCCTCTGCAACTGATCTCACTACAATCTGATGGCTAGAAGTCTCTCAACTGTTGATGCGCCCCAATCTGGCAATGCGCCCTCATCAACAGCAAAACCTCTCCAGTAAATAAGCTAAGGGATATGAGGCAAGCCTCCCTCCATGAAAGCAAGCGCCCTAGCTCAAGTCTCCTCACAAAACTGACCTCATCTCCATCAAGCAAGAACTCCTCTCTCAATGAACAACTCAAGCAATGAAGAATGCGCCCTCCTTCACCCTTTGCGCCCCTCTTTGACATCAATTAGGAAACCTAAAGTATGAAGGGTTGAGATCATCTCATCTCCCATGTAATCGATGGTTGAGATCTCCCCATTCATATCTAAGTCACAAACCCACTTTGGGTTAAGTTTCCTAAGTCAACTTTATGTCTCTAATTCACCCCTTCGTGAATTAATAGTCATTTTTAGGCCAACACTAAATTTCACTTTATCCAAAGTTAAAGTGAAATTAGACAAAAGTACAAGGTACAAAGTGTAATGTCCTTCCCTCATGTGCTAAGGAGGTCACAAGCACATGGGGAACACCTCCCAAGGTACAAAACTCAACACTCCCTCTTACCGAGGAAGGTGTTCCTCACCAAGCCCATCTTGTCTCTAAAGAAGACATGCTTGCCCCGTGGTAGGGCCTTGGTGAGAATATCTGCTACCTGGTCATCTGTAGATATATATTGCAACTAAACTGCCTCTCTCTGAACCCAGTCATGAATGAAGTGGTACCTTATCTCTATATGCTTCGACCGATCATGAAACACTGGATTCTCAGAGAGTTTTATGCAACTCTGATTATCACAGTGAATGACGGTCGGTGACATCTCCTAACCAAATAACCCAACCAACATCTTACGAAGCCAAATGGCCTCGCAACTGGCCTAACTGGCCACCATATACTCTGCCTCAACCGAACTCAAAGCAACTAACTTCTGCTTCTGGCTGAACCAGGAAACAAGTCCTGACCCCAAACTGAAGCAGCACCCTGAGGTGCTTTTCCTGTCAGCAGCACATGCTGCCCAGTCTGAATCTGTATAGCCAACCAAACTGACTCCATCTCCTCAGACATAGTCTAGGCCATAGACCATTGTCCCAGCAACATATCTCAAGACGTGTGTTGCCCCAACCATGTGAACACTCCTTGGCTCAATCATGTACTAACTGAGTGTGTTCACGGCAAAACATATATCTGGTCTTGTGTTAACCAGATACATGAGCGAACCGATCATTGCATGTATATTGTGGCATCCACCAACTGGATATCTGATGCACTAAGCTTCTTCCAGTTGGTGATCATAGGTGTAGACATGGGTCTGCAATCCTCCATCTGAAACCTGCTCAAAATATTTGCTGCATACTTCCCCTGCCCGAGAAATATGTGACCCTCCTCCTACCATACCTCCATACCCAGAAAGTAGTGTATCAATCCGATATCACTCATCTCAAACTCTGATGCAAGTCCCAGCTTGCACTAAGCTATGAGATCCTCGGCTCCAGTAATGAATAGATCATCCACATACAAAATGAGAATGAGCGTGTCCTCACCTCTAATGATGAAATAGAGGTTTGGATCAGCATCGCTCTTCTCGAAGCCCATCTGAAGCAAATAAGTATCAATGCGTGAATACCAAGCTCGGGGAACTTGCTTCAGACCATATAGTGCCTTTCTCAGAAGACACACGTGAGTCTCCCTGTCACTCACCTCAAAACCCTGTGGTTGCTCTATGTACACCTCCTCCTCAATAAAGCCATTCAGAAATGCGGTTTTCACATCCATCTGGTGAATGCACCAACCCATCTCTGCTGCTATGGCAATGATAGTCCTAATAGAAGTGTATCTCGCAACTGGTGCGAAAGTCTCATCATAGTCGACTCCCTCAATCTGTGAGAAGCCTCATGCCACAAAACGGGCCTTGTGTTTCTCCACGCTGCCATCTGCAACAATCTTGGTCTTGTAAAACCACCTGGAAGTCACAACTGACTTCCCCACTGACCTCGAAACCACATCCCAGACATCATTGCGCACAATGGAGTCATACTCCTCAACCATGGCCTCTCTCCAGACCTGATGGTCAACTGCCTGCGCAAAAGTATGTGGCTCAGTATCCCTGAGCCTTGTCACAAGTGCTAAGTATGCTCCAAATCTGACTGGTGGCCTGCTCTCTCTGATCTGGCTCTTGGGCTCCCCTACATTCTCCTTGGCCTCCTTCAGGGTCTCTTGAAACCATCTAGGTCTCCTCTTCCCTGAAGTGGTCAATGGAGAAGTAAGGTCACTCTGCCCAAGAGTGACTGCCACAGGACTCATCTCAACACTCTGAGATACTGAAGTTTGTGCTCCCTCTGAAGTCTGTGCCCCATCTGACTGAAACTGCTCTGACTGTGACCCTGAAGCTGTGCATGGTGACCCTGTCACCCCTGATACTGGTGTACTCAAAATCTGAGGCTGTGCTCCCTCTGAGACTGCAACTGGCAACTCTGCATCATCCTCAACTCCAACTCTCGACTCAAGAGATCTCGCAAAAGCCCTATCCTCCTCAAATCTGACATCTCTGCTCACCACCACTCTCCTAAGTGGCGGAATGTAGATGCGATAGGCCTTCGACACCTCTGAGTATCCAACTAGAATCCCCTATTGGGCTGTGGGGTCTAGCTTTGTCCTCCTCTCCGAGGGGACATGAGAGAAAGTCGAGCACCCAAATATCTTGATGTGCTCGACATCAGGCCTCCTATCAGTGAAGGCCTCCTCAGGAGTCATCTTCCCCAAAATCCTATGGAGGCTCCTGTTATGCAGGTAAACTACAGTAGCACATGCCTCTGCCCACAAATACAAAGGCAAACTCTGATCATGTAGCATAGATCTCGCTGCACCGATAATGGCCCAATTCTTCCTCTCAGCAACCCCGTTCTGCTGGGGGTTGTAAGGTACGGTCATCTGTCTCCCGATGCCATGTTGTGCACAGAAGTCTACAAACTGTCTCGAGGAATACTCTCCCTCGTTCTCCGACCGCAAGACTTTGATCCTCTTTCCCGATTGGTTCTCCACAAGAGCTCTGAACTCTTGCAACCGTGTGAAGACCTCACTCTTGGCCTTCAAGAAATAGATCCAAGTTTTCCTCGAGTAGTCATCAATAAATGTGAGATAATACTCACAACCACTAAAGGACTTCTAAGTCATGTGCCCACACACATCCGTGTGTACTAAATCCAGTATCCCAGCTGACTTGCAGTCACTGCTGGAGAACGAGGCCTTAGCAAACTTGCCAAGTGCACACCCCCTACAAACATCCTGATGCTCTATGTTGATCTGTGGCACTCCGGTCACAACCTCTCTCAGTCCTCCAAGAGCCCCATGATGCAGGTGGGCCATCCTGCGATGCCATAACTCACATAACTGTCTGCTGTTGTCGCTAATCGTTGCCAATGCACATAGTGGTTGAAATAGTAATCTATACAGGTTCCCATCTCTCACTCCATTCACCTATTCTGAGTCTAGTGAAGACCCCCGAGGATGAATCAGCACCTCGGTGCCTCTGAATGTCACCTCAAGACCTCTATCCTGGAGGGTGGAAACTGAAATCAAGTTCTTCTTCATCCCGGGGACGAAAAGAACATCTGTAAACGATATAGGTGGCAAGCTATCTCTCCGAAAGGTAACTGTGCCAATTCCAGCAACTCTGACCACTCTGTCATCTCCAAGAGAAATCTCTATCCTGACCTTAGGGTCTCTGAGATCAGAAAAGTGCTCTCAAACTACAGTCATATGGCTCGATGCCCCGCTATCAATATACCAAATACNCGCTCCGAGCGGGACCGTCCCGAAACCGCGCTCCCGCCCTCCCGAACCGCGCTCCCGACCCTCAAATCACGCTCCCTGCCCTATCCCGAAGCGTCCTGCTCCCGCGCGCTCCCGAACTGCTTCCCCCCACGCTCCCGCACCTGTAGGACGCGCTCCCGACCACCCGGAACCGCGCTCCCGGAGCGCTCCCAAACCAACTTGAGCGCTCCCTGAAAATGAGCCCGAAAAAGTCAATTTTTTTGGTTTTTTATTTTGTTTTATTTTTATTTTTTTGGCTTTGTGCGTGGGCCCTAGGGCTATTTAAAGAGGCCCGCACCCCCTCCATTTCACCCACCCTAGTAATGAATGGTAATGTAAAAGTGACATTCTCCTTTATCTTTCATTTTCATCCTTTTACTTAAATTTTTAACATTACCATTAATTGTTTCAGGATGTTTGAGAGTGGTTCCAACCTCATTGGACTTCATATGGAGAAAGTAGAATTTTA
>ML778724.1:267564-281970 GCA_009831015.1 Picea engelmannii | reverse complement strand
TTCACTTTTGACTTAAAACTCCTAAGTCAAAGTGAAATTAGAATCATAAAGTAAAGTATGAGGGTAAAAGTCTTCCCCCTTTGTGCTTAGAGACTCATAAGCACATGGGGACCACTTTCCAAGGTACCCAAATCTCAACATTCATGGCACATGAGTTGACTACCGGTGTCAAATGGGCGGTCAACACCTTCTTGGGTTAGTACACCCGAAAATCCCAAAAGTTGAGGGAACAAAAAAGGATGAAGTGTGGAAAGTGACAAGTATGATCGGGAATGGTATGATGACTCATCAAGGAGACCTCTCAGTAGCAAACCTTTCCCCAAGGGTGAACACTTACAAGGGCACAATGTCAACCACCAAGGTGAAACAAGGAGCATAATTTCCAAGCAGACGTTATATAATCGAGAGAAGCTTTAATGCAACATATTCAAATGCCTCAATTATTAAAGTGACACTTACGACAATACCTGACTTGTACCTCATGGAGCGAGACCCACTATCTTCCGGAAGCAAGTTGATGTGGTGAATTCCATCATGATGAATCGGCAAGATATGGTGGTGAAGTGGGTCTCCATCTGTGTATGTAAACACTGCCAGTCAATGCATCTCTCGGTACTCCATGTCTGCAACCTGAGGGCCTAGAGACACCATCTCCTTAGTTATCCCTAGAAATGGGGGATAACACAGCCCTCAAACTTTGTGCCCGGATTTGACAGTATGATACAGTCAGTTGTATGGATTCAACCCAGCAAAACACCTTGGAAATCGTGCCAAACATCAATAGAAAGGTTGCCTCAATTTATGTACTTTAACTCAATTGTACGGCCAACAATAAATGTTGTACAGCCCACCTTCAACTGTTGTATGGTATAGGACTGTATTAAATGCTGAAAATCTTCTTGGAATGTGTGCCAATCCCCTCCTTGGGATGCATGCCAATCCCCTCTTGTTGTTACACTTTCCCTCGGCACAAACTCTCTCTTAGAAATCATGCCTCTTCACTTTCCCTCCAAGCACTCCTCAAAAAGTGCACCCCACTCTCTCTCAAGTGTTGCTTTTATGCACCCATCAATGAGTAACTTCCCTAACCCTTGGTCTTCCAAAGAGATAGACACTCAAGATTTGCTCTTGCCCTCTTGAGATCAACGGTCGTGACTTAATCGTCCGTTGAGTTCACTTAAATCACTTAAGTGACCCACACACTCATAAAGTCACTTTTACCCATTAGATATTAAAAGGCTCAACTTGACTTATAAAATCACTTTATAAAGTCACTTAAGAGAGACATTTGCGCAGTCTCTTCTACATGCTAGGCGTCGCCAATGCATAAGTACCTCCAAGCTACAAAATCTATCAGTCAATCCATCGTAGAGTCCTGATCAACATTGAGGTTATTGTGAATGATGGTGTGGTGCATGTAACCAATAACTCTTGGAGTAAACACGATAACCTATAACTGTGTAGTCTCAAAGTGCACAACAATTTTGCATAGCAACACAATTGGAAGCATACACACAGATGGAATATCCATTGGTTATATTAGCAACAAAACCTTGTTCCACAATTTCACAATCTAAACAAGAGGCAAACAGTGCCAACAAGAGCACAATCAATATCAACATCATCACATACTTGAATCTTGTATCCAACTACAAATTCTTAGAGCAATAACCCAAGTAAAAAACCAATGTTAGCAACCAATTCCTCCCATTTCTAGATCTTGAGAAAGGTATATCCTTTCCAGATGTTCAACCTATTTGGGACGACGTGCTTAATGAGGTCCTTGGCATTTTCTCATAATAGGTGAATAAAAGTGGAGGAAATTTCCATTGACTCATTAAATAAAGGTTCTATTGTAAGTCTATTGTATATACACATCAAAGAGATTTTTGACATCTCCATTAGGCATCATCATTGGAATTGTCCTTGGCCTATCACCGTATCTACCTTGCTATCTTCTAAAGCAATTGTCATATCTACCATGTCATCTTCTAAAACAATTGTCTTTGCTTAGCTTTCATTATCATTCCTTGAGGCAAACCACTAGATTTTGTGCATCATATGCCTCATGGTATCTATACCCATAATAACCACCATACAATTTCATTCATACACTATATTTATGAAGGTCCACTCTTGCATGCATTTCTTAAGCATATAATCAATCAAACCATATGGCAAACTCGCATGTTCTTTGATAGAATGGAGAAAATCAACTTTCTTCTATATATGATAAAGGTTCTTTGAACAAGGATATTCCCTCTCTCCAACATTAGATAAGTGATAAGATTGGATTTTGAAGGATATAAAAAGTTACTTTTTATTACTCTTGATATACACATATATGGCATTGTTTTATTGGAAAAGCACAAAGATTGTCTCAGACATCTTGATGCCTAAACAAGTTTTGAAGGCCCTCTATTATAAGTAAAATAAATGTATACAAATTAAACCATGCAGACTGGGATAACCAAGCATCATAATCAAATCTATGGTATCTTAAAGATCCAGAATCAAGTCTATGGTATTCTAATCCTACTAGGACAACAATACCATTGTCATTCCTTTCACATTAAAATCTTTTTCTTCATGGTATTTATGTGCAACCACAACAAGAAAACAAGGTAGTATACATTAGAAACAATATTCCAAAGTGGTGCCACCCTTTTGACAATATATAATAATACTCTTTATAGCAAGATACTCACAAATTTGGTTTCGTTTGAATTGGAAACCATTTTTTTCATATTAGAACTAGTCCATATAATGGTTCATTTCCTTCCCAAAACCACAAACTTGTTTGAAACGTGTTATCCTTGCTAGTCTGCTATATATCATAATATAATAATTGATCAATTGTTTCATGTCGTTGGCATATTGGTTTCAATATTCCACATCACAATACTTGGTTTTCTTCAGAGACACAATTGCTCGCTTTAGCCAGCACATCCACAAAGATTAATGGCAATTAGACTTTCTATTACTATGGTGTAAGTGATGACATTTGGAATGCAACCATTTCTTAAAGCTTCATGAACAAAATTACTGGTATCATAAACACTATCTTTCTTGCATGGGCTAATGACTATTATGTTGTATGTCCAAATAAAACAAAAGCCTCCTCTTATTACCCATCCCTCAATACTCATAACCCACATCACCTACACATAATTCCTATGAAGATATGAAATTTAAACATGCATGTTTTGATGATAGTCACAATAAGCCCAGATTTCACTACAACATCTTTACTTGGCAGCATAAGATGTTGAAATATTGTAACTTCAGAGAATAATCTAATTAAATTTGAGTTATTATCTTATAGATCAAATCCCCTTTTGCAGATTGATCATGTCGGGTCTTGTATAAGATCAAATTCCCTTTTGTGGATTGGTCAAACTATATTTGTATGGTAGTATTTGTAAAGTCGGCCCCTAGTATTTATAAAGTAGTTTTAACCACTTCTAGGAGAAGTCGACCCCACTAAGTGAAGTGACATAACCCTAGCGCCTCCTCAACTAGTATTTATGTGAGGATGGTGCCTCACTTGTACACACTCACTCTCACTCATCTAGTGCGCATATCTTGAAAGCAGTTGCAGTTGCGGGAGAAAGGAGAAGAGAGGCGCATGCTCAGTCTTGGTTTATCTTTGGTGTTTTGGTCTTAGTCTTGGCATTGTAATGGCAATCTATTATTGAGAAAGTTTTGTTGGGTTTTCTCCCCCATGAGGGTTTCCCAAGATAAAATGTTGCGTACCTTGTAATTATGTTTCTTTCAGTGATCCTCTTTATGCTCTTGTTTTGGAAATGCATTGAATGCTCATGTAATTTGGAAATAACCTAATAACAACAGTAAAAACTTAACATGGTATAAGAGCTTGATTGAATAGAGCATCTTTCACTAGGTATCTAGACGTCACTATTGTCGTACAAGAAAATTAGGGCTTTTTACTGAAGAAATTTTGACCAAAAAATATCTTGGGAAGTGTGCCCTACCCTAGCACATCTTTTGGTAGCTTGAGCGAACTTTTTCAGTGGCCAAAATCTCTAGAAAGTCAAACCCTAGTTTTGACTGGTACCAGAAAACCATAACCAGTACCAGAAGTACCAGTCCAGAATTACACAAGTTAAGTTTCAAGGGGTAAAACTTGGAATTTTCTGAAACAGTCAACTCCAGCAAACTCGCCTCAACGCAGTGCATCTCCTGGTAAGCTCAGTTTCAGTTTTTGAGCATTTTCATTTTCTGGTCATTTTCTTAGCTTCGGGTCAAGATGTCTGCAAGCACCAAGCTTGTTGACAAGCTAGAAGGTTTGGAAAATTTTCGTGCTTGGAAGTACAAAATTGGACTCATTCTTGAAGAGAATGACCTTGCAAAATTCATAAAAGAAAATGTACTGGAACCCGAAGAAGATGCAGCCAAAGAGAAGTACAAGAAGGATATGATTAAGCCTAAAAGGATAATTGCAGACTCTATTAAAGACCACTTGATCCCTCAAGTGTCTTCTAAGAATACTCCAAAGGACATGTTTGATGCCCTAACCAGAATGTATGAAGGAAAGAACATCAACCGGAAGATGAACTTGAGAACCCAACTCAAGAATATAAAGATGAAAAAGGAGAAACAGTTCAAGACTATTTCTCTAGGGATTCTGAATTCAAGGAACAGTTAGAGGCAATTGGAGACAACTTAGATGAAGATGAACTCGTGATGACAACGCTTAATGGTCTCACAAGACCTTGGGATGCCTTCATCCAAACTATTTGTGCAAGAAAAGAGAAACTCCAATTTGACAGTTTATGGGAAGAATGTGTTCAAGAAGAAGCAAGAGTGGCCAACCGAGAAGCCATCCTATTAAGAGATGAAGATCAAGCCCTAGTTGCTCATGCTAAGGGTGGAAAGAAAAAGTTTCATTTTCAAAAGGAGACCCACTTTCATAAAGAATCTCACTCTCCAAAGAGATTCTGGAAATATCAAGGGTCAAAGAAAGGGAAAAAATTTCTCCTCTTATCAATGTTATCACTGTGATAAGATGGGACACATTGCTAAGAACTGTCCTTCCAGAAGGGAAGAATACAAGAGGAAAAATAATAAAAGACATCATGCCCATGTAGTTGAAGATGATAAGCCACCCAAGAAGTTAACTAAAGAAGAGATTGAAGAATATGTTTTGTTTTTCGCTCTCTCGGGATCTGTGACACCTGGAGAGGATACTTGGCTCATAGATAGTGGTGCCTCTAAGCACATGACAGGTCAGAAAGACATTCTATCTAGCCTTATAGAAAAGGACTTCCCCCATAAAGTTTCACTTGGAGATTATTATCAGTATTCTATCAAAGGAATGGGAGAATCCACCTACAAACTTGATTCAGGAACTCCGATGAGAATGAATGATGTACTCTATGTACCAGGTTTGAAAAAGAACTTACTTTCTATATCAGCCCTAGATAAGAAAGGTTCCAGGATTGCATTCATAGATGGTGAAGTTCTTATGTGGTCTACAGGAAAAACTATAGAAGATGCATTTGTTATTGGAATTTGGAACAAAAGAAGGTGGTTTGTACAAGTTAAAAGGTCACTCAGATGTAGCCTCCACTCACTCTACTGAAAGTCCTTGTGAACTTTGGCATAGAAAACTAGCTCACATCAACTACAAATCCTTTCCATATGTAAGCAAGGTAGTTACAAGATTAACCAGAACTAAAGGTTGATCATGAAGGTGTATGCAAGGGATGTGCACAAGGAAAGAACATAAAGAATCCTTTTCCAAAGAGTGGCAGTAAAGCAGAAGGAATTCTGGAACTTGTCCACTCATATGTATGCGGTCCAACGCCATCAACCTCTCTAAGCAGGTATGTATACTATGTATCTTTTATTGATGATTACTCTCATAAGACTTGGGTTTATTTCTTGAAGTCAAAAGATGAAGTACTTGGAAAGTTCAAGGAATTCAATTGGTAGAAAACCTCCCCGAAAGGAAAATCAACATACTCAAGTTAGACAATGGAGGAGAGTACACTTCAGATGAATTTGGAAGCTTTTGCAAAGATGTCGGGATTAAGAGGGAGCTCACCACTCCCTATAATCCTCAACAAAATAGTGTAGCAGAAAGAAATAATAGAACGATTATGGAAGCAGTAAAGACTATAATTCACGATCAAGATCTTCCAATGCACTTATGGGATGAAGCAACAAGAACAGGAGTATATGTCCAAAACAAATTAGCCCATAGTGCACTTGGATTCAAAACTCCCGAAGAAATGTTCACCGAAAAGAAGCCAGAAGTAAGCCATCTCAAAATATTTGGTTGTCCAGTATTTGTACACATTCCAAAAGAAAAGAGAACTAAGTTGGATCCTTCGAGAAAGAAGGGAATATTCGTTGGATACTGTGAGGTCTCTAAGGCCTTCAAAATTTACATACTAGGTTACCATCATATTGAGATCAACAGAGATGTAACCTTTGATGAAGATGCGGCACTCAAAAGATCGAGGAAATGTTATCTTGAAGAAGTATATGAAGAAGAACTTGTAGCTCCCAGAGTTGCAGAACCCGAGAAGGATGTTATAGTTACCCCTCATGATGAGATTCCAAAAGATCATGATATGATAGAATCTCAAGAACCTCCCCGTATGACGATCTCTCACAAGAGAAAGCCAACTTGGGCAAGAGAACTTATTCAAGATGCAGAGAAGTATGGTGCCCCAGAAGGAACCATGAGACAAATCAAGAAGCCTAAGCCATTCTCCAGCTATATGGCATTAATGTGTGATCTCGTAGAAAAGGAACCTACTTTCTTTGAAGAAGCCATTCAAAATAAAGAATGGATGGACGCCATGACAAAAGAATACCAATCCGTTATGAAGAATGATGTATGGGAAGTAGTTCCCAGACCAAAGAACAAAGATGTGGTATCTTCCAAGTGGATATACAAAATAAAACATGTAGCAGACGGAAGTATTGAAGAACATAAGGCAAGATTTGTGGCTCGTGGATTTTCTCAAAAGGAAGGTATTGACTATGAAGAAATATTTGCTCCTGTAGCCAGATACACTTCTATCAGAACCATCATAACTCTTGTAGCCAAAATGAAGTGGAAGTTACACCAAATGGATGTGAAAACAGCTTTCTTAAATGGTGTTATTGAAGAAGTGTATATAGAACAACCACAAGGGTTTGAAGTTGAAGATAGAAAAACTCATGTCTGTAGG
Source organism: Picea engelmannii (assembly GCA_009831015.1). Classification (NCBI taxonomy): domain Eukaryota; kingdom Viridiplantae; phylum Streptophyta; class Pinopsida; order Pinales; family Pinaceae; genus Picea; species Picea engelmannii. The sequence continues at coordinate 274,762 of ML778724.1, read as the reverse complement.
TTGAAGAAAGCCCTGTACAGGTTGAACTTTGAAGCAAGCTCCTAAAGCTTGGTATGACAGAATTGATAGTTTCTTGACGAGCTTGGGCTTTACCAAAAGTAAAGTTGATCTTAACCTTTACTTCAAGGTTATGAATGATGAGCCAGTTATATTGCTTCTATATATGGATGATTTATTCTTAACAGGAGAAGAAAAGCTCGTCACGGATTGCAAGAAGAATCTCGCTGCAGAGTTTGAGATGAAAGACCTAGGGTCGATGCATTATTGCTTAGGTCTTCAAGTTTCGCAAAGCCCAGAGAAGATCTTCCTTAACCAAGGGAAGTATGCAGTTGAAATACTGAAGAGATTTGACATGTTGGAATGTAAAGCCATGAACACACCCATGGAAACGCATTTGAAGATCCTGGTTGATACTTCATCAAAATTTATTAATGCTAATCGATACAGACAGATTATTGGTTGATGTATTTGACAAATACCAGGCCAGATATATGCTTTGCTATGAACACCTTGAGTCAGTATCTGGTGGAGCCCAGACGTGTTCACCTTGTAGTTGCAAAGCATGTGATGAGATACCTTAAGGGTACACTGGATTATGGTCTCTATTATACTGGAGATCATGACTTCAAACTGTATGGTTATACTAATTCAGATTGGGCTGGAAGTGCTTCAGACAGAAAGAGCACTTCAGGATGTTGTTTCAATTTGGGGTCAGCCATGACTTCATGGCAAAGCAGGAAGCAATCCAGTTGTGAAGCCATATGGCTTCGGAAGTTGTTGACGGGTCTGTTCGATCTGGAGATGGAAGCCACCGTGATTCTATGTGATAACCAGAGTTGTATAAAGATGACGGAGAACCCATTGTTCCATGATACATCGAAACACATAGAGATCCAATACCACTACATTCGTGATATGGTGCAGAGGGGAGTTGTAAAGCTCCAATATGTTGGCACAGATGAGCAGGTTGCAGATGTGTTGACCAAGCCTCTGTCTCGTGTGAAGTTTGAGTACTTCCGAGACATGCTTGGTGTTGTCCGAAAGGACCTCCCTCGAAAGGGGGAGTGATGTTGATGATACTATGGTATCCTAACCAACAGCGGGTAGCTCCGTTAGGATTTTATATCCTAGGGGATTAATCATCTCTGGGCAGATCCTGAAGGTCTGGTAAGGACAGTATCTCAGAGTACTTGTGCATGTATATGCCAGTTGTGGTCAATAGTGGTAGCTCTGTTAGGATTTTATATCCTAGGGAATCTTATGATTCCTGGGCAAATCTCGAAGGTCTAGTAAGGACGATTTGTCAGAGTACCACGTGGTAGCTTGTTAGGATTTTGTACCCTAGGGAATCTTATGATTCTTGGGCAGATCTCGAAGGTTCGGTAAGGACGATCTGTCAGAGTACCACAAATGGTGTTGTTGATACACCTGCCTCATTCTGTTGTCACATGTTGATGATGTTGATTGTTCCATCTTTATGCTGTCGATGATGTTGCTCCAGCCTCGTGTTGTTGATGATGATGTTGTTCTAGCTTCGTGTTATTGATGTTGATGTTTCAACTTCATGTTGATGATGATGATGTTACTCTAGCTCCATGTTGTAAGCAATGATAATATTGATGATGAGAAAAACTTCTGATGATTTATAGATGTGCCAATCAGTGTTCCAGATGCTGATGATGATGCTTCCTTCTCCTTCTCTTGATGATGTTGTATTGGGTCATGTCAGTAGAATACCCTTCTCATTAAGGGGGAGTGTTGAAATATTGTAACTTCGAAGAATATTCTAATTAAATTTGAGTTATTATCTTATAGATCAAATCCCCTTTTGCGGATTGATCATGTCGGGTCTTGTATAAGATCAAATCCCCTTTTGTGGATTGGTCAAACTATATTTGTATGGTGGTATTTGTAAAGTCGGCCCCTAGTATTTATAAAGTGGTTTTAACCACTTCTAGAAGAAGTCGGCCCCACTAAGTGAAGTGACATAACCCTAGCGCCTCCTCAACTAGTATTTATATGTGAGGATGGTGCCTCACTTGTACACACTCACTCTCACTCATCTAGTGCGCATATCTTGAAGGCAGTTGCAGTTGCAGGAGAAAGGAGAAAAGAGAAGAGAGGTGCATGCTCAGTCTTGGTTTATCTTTGGTGTTTTGGTCTTAGTCTTGGCATTGTATTGGCAATCTATTATTGAGAAAGCTTTGTTGGGTTTTCTCCTCCATGAGAGTTTCCCAAGATAAAATGTTGTGTACCTTGTGATTGTGTTTCTTTCAGTGATCCTCTTTATGCTGTTTTTTTTTAAATGCATTGAATGCTCATGTAATTTGGAAATAACCTAATGACAACAGTAAAAACTTAACATAAGAATCAGTCTATGCCAATTTAAAACATAATCTCTATGGGCCCTTTACTCATTGTCTTTTAAGGCCTAGCCTTGGCTATGCTAGGAATGTTTTTACATACAATTTGCTTATAAATGGACTTTGCAAACATGGTTGGATATCTAAACTCATTCACTTATACTGAACTCATTTCTGTCCTTTGCAAAAAAAGGGGAAAACACAAGAATTGAGATCCATAAATGCAGATGCATCCACTCGATGGAAAAACATCTAAATCCAGATGTTTCTCGAGTTTTAGCCAAGTAAAAACCATACTTTCAACCAAATACCTCAATAATTACGAAAATGTCCAAGACGTTAGAAAACATCTTTGGAGCATTACAAAATGCCTGAATATAACCAATGATATAAAGCGCAATTTCAAGAGTTTCCAAACTGACTGTATCTGACCTGTTAAGTAGAGATATTTTCTTCTAACAACAATTGGTTCCCAATGGGAGAGCCTCAATTAACAATTTAGTTGACTGGTCACTGCATACTAACTAAGGTACATGCTTAACTTCCACCAGAAGGAATATAATGCATCGGGAATCTCTATGCAGGTCTCGATAGGTTCAAGAACTTCCACAAACAGAAATTATAGACTGGAATATCACTTAATAGCAGAAGATGGTGATCTACATAGCCAGATTGTGCTCCTCAATGAGAATATTTTGAATATAACTCCTCATGGTGAAATACCCTCTTTACTAGCAGTGACAGTTCCCGCTAAGAGACCAATTCTTGTAGCCCCTCTCTCTATTGCAGTCATAAATGTTCCTTATGTTCAATTCCTAGCGTGTAGCTAACAGAAATTCATTGTTGATCCAAGCTATTATTTTGTAGGTTATTGTAGTTGAAATTGAGTTGGTTTCTATTATTGACAATGAGATTTTTTATCAGCTCAATGACATGAATGTATTTTCAACAAATAGAAGTCTGCTACATTGCATTCAAAATTTAGCAGCTTATAAAACAAACGATACAGTGAAGACGCTCCAGGATCATAAAGATTTGAGTGAAATAGCTTTAATGTTGGTGCATACATCTGCATGTATAAAAGCTCAATTCTTAATTTCTAATTGAGAAAGTAGTAAGAACATCCACACTTCCGCAATCCTGAAGCCAAGATGTGCGATCTTTGACAATCTTTGCAACCTTTGTAGGTCTATACCAACAAGAGAACAAGCTCGTGCAGCTACTTCAGTATAAACTGTAAACTGGCCACAACAAGTCAATACTAGCGCCAAGAGTTCCCTCAAGTTGCTCGCACGAATATGTCAGTCTGGGAGTTGGTATTGGGTTTTCTCCTCGATGATGAAGCGATTCCACCAATGGCTATAACGGTGTTGTGGATTCTATCAGCTTAGAACTACAACATTCTCTCATTGGAATCCTCAAAACCCCAATTCTTTCTTCACCCAAAATTTTATGGGATCCGTTGTTGACTCTTCATCTTCTTTGCCCTCCTTGGCAACTCTACAAAAGGGAAAGTCGATTGTTGGGTAGGAGCAGATGGTTCATGAGCATAATGGGTAATTGTATTCCCTGCGGTTGGTATTCCTGAGATAACGTACAACCCACCCTAGACTAGAGTGCTTGTTATCCGCAATTCCTAGGGATAACTAAGGAAATGATGTCTCGAGGCCCTCAAGTTGTTGACATGGAGTACCGAGAGACAGATGGTTGACAGCGTCCACTTGCATAGACAAAGGCCCGCCTCACCACCACAGATCTCAGATTCATCACAGTGGTATCTGCCACATCAACTTGCTTTCGAAAGACATTGGGTCTTGCTCCATGAGGTACAAGCCAGGTATTATGGTGAGTGTCATTTCAATATTTGAGGCATTTGAGTGTGTTGCATTTAAAGCTGCTTTTGATTATGTAACGTCTGCTTGGAAGTTATGCTCTCTTGTTTCACCTTGGTGATTGACATTGTGCCCTAGTAAGTGGTCACCCTTAGGGATGGGTTTGCTACCGGGAGGTCCCCTTGACAAGTCATCGGGCCATTCCTGTTCATACTTCCCACTTTCCACACTTCATCCCTTCGATGTAATGTTCCCAACCAGATCTGATATAAAAATCAGATTTAGTGATTGAGAACTTCCGTCAAACACTTTGACGGTAGGACCTATTTCCTTAACCAATTGCCTTACTTTAGGTGCCCCGACTTTAGGATAGGTTATTGATGAGTTTTGGTGATCAATGAGATGGTTTGCAACCTTCTTATAACTCCCAATATGTATGTTGTTTGGTTATTTAGCTTGTTGTTATAATTATGACAGCAGAACTCATTGAAACATTTCGTCAAACAGGTGGCATGTTTGTCTTGTTATAGAGTTTGGTCATGGTTTATTACATGCAGAAATTGTTGATGATAGAGATGACAAATAACAGCAATAAGACAATAGATATAGCACAAGAAATAGCCACAAACTCAGATCTGATTTTATTTATCATAATATAGCTAACCTCATACCAAATGGGGCAGATCTGGAATACATGTAGAAAAATGAAGTGTGTGGCTGATAGTGCCTCCAAAATACAATGGAATGATGAAGGAAGGAACCCCCAATAGTCCTCCAAGTTGAATACAAGTGATCCAATCTTTACTTTGGTTGTTGCTGATATCTTTTCTCTGCAAAGTGCGCCCTCACTAGCTGTAGGTGACCAAGATTTCGGCCTCCTTGAAGATGGTCACTAAAACCTCTAAAAATAATTCCAAACTGTAGATCAAGAGATAGGAAAACCTTCATGTGATCCTCCTAGCTATTGGGTGAGATCTCACCCTCCAAAACCCCAGTTTCAATATGAAGAATGTGCCCTCCTGAAGAGCAAATGTGCCCCACTGGAATCTAGACTGACATGGCTGAAGAATACCCACGAATAATGATGCAAAGAGGCACCTCGGGGATAACTAAGACCACTGAAGGGAGATCTCTCTCAGATCTGAAGTCTACCAACCTCCACGAACTCCTCACTCAAGAAAGTGCACCGTAGCTCTGCAGAAAATCTCCAACAATACGCCCTGCCTCCACAAATGCTCCTGGAACTGAATTGAACTGATGTAGAATGCTGAGGGAGGAATCTTTCACCTCTGTGACCAAGCTTGGACCAGGTTGGGTGGGATCTTTCACCGTCGAGCTAATCTCTAGGATTTGCTCAATCAAAACCCTCAAAACCGCCAAGTGCATGGGCTCTCTAGCAAGAACCCAGACATCAAAATGATAATCAACATAATAAGATAATAGAGGCCGTTATCTCTCTTTTATCCCCCCTATTCACCTTTTCTCTCCAAGTGACTTTTACTTCATTTTATTATTCTTTAATTAAATCACTTTATTAATTAATTAACCATTTTACCTCTAAAAAGTGATTTATCCATCCTTATGGATTCTCCGGCCACTGAAAGTCACTTCTCATCATCTTATCCTGTAGTGCTCTTCCTCCCAATTCCGATGAGTTATTACACTAAGAGGTTCCTCCAAGTATTATGCTCGATATGACCTTCTTAGTGAATTTAATTAAAATATAACCCATAATAACTCAAAATTACGGAAATCGTCGGAATGCAACGGAACCAAAGCCAAGCTATGTGGAATGGATCTTGATGATAAAATATGATGAACGGTGCAAGTCGGGCCTGTTATCCACCAAGTTGCACTAGGATGGATTTCCAACGAACTGCCAAAGATTGAACATTTTCATGTTCAAAATTCAGAGCTCAGAAGTTCATCCGGTCTTTAAGACCAACCTTTTTCACGTTTCCATAAAAATTGTAATAAGAGATGTTGCATGATGAACTTGTAAAAGGTTTTAGCCACCTTAGTTCTAAGCATGAGTTATACTCTAGAGTGTTTTTTCACTTGTTTATTATATTTTTCCGTTCAGGCAATTTATAATTTATGAGTTTTTTCACTCAATCCCTCCAGAACTGGAGTATATGCCCATGGTTAGTCCTAAGCATGGATCTAAGCCTAGTGTCTAATGTATATTACCATGCTAAACATACTCCTAGAGTCTTATGGAAATGTGTTAAGTCCCCCTTAGGACTTTTTAATTTTTTCAGTTAATTAAAAATTTGTCAGAATTCGGCAATTTTTAATTAAAAAAAATAAAAATGTATTAAAAAGTGGTACTAGGGGACTTCATATGCCTTGGGGGTGCTCATTTTTGGACCTAGAGCACCCATATTACCTAAGTACCCACTTGGTTGAGTTAAATTAGTGATTTTAATCACTTAAAAATCAATTTTACTCCAAAAACCCAAAAAAGTCAAATAAAATCATAAAAAATCAGCAAGTGCTAAAATTTGGGAAACATGTGGGGACATGTTTTGAACAAGGAAAGCCTCAAAAGGCAATGTGGTAGTCAAAGATGAGTTCCTATGTGGATAAAGGATCCATCTATTGAAGATTTGATGTAATGTGTGGATTCTCCAAGAGAGGGTGCACCCCTCTTTGGGAGAGGTGGCGCACTCCAAGAGGAGGCTGCCTACCTCTTGAGAGTGTGAAAAATCCAGGTCCTATCAGCTTGCCTTCTTGGTCTGTCTTTGACCAAGCAAAGGCTCTAAGTTTTCTGCTGTCTTCTTTTAGTTTTCTGCTGTTTTATAACAGCCAACAGTCATGTTTAGTTTTAAGTTGATTGTTATGGTTGTATTCTCAATTTGGGTGCTCTAGCATGTCATTTCAGTCATAGGAAACTAGTACATGCATCTCAAATAAATACAACACACCTAATACATCTTTTATGCTGAATAATGGACAGATCTAAGAACTAATAGCATGCATTTGTAGACACAGTATTTTTGG
>ML778724.1:242762-254006 GCA_009831015.1 Picea engelmannii | reverse complement strand
GAAGCCTTCTCCATCAAACTTTTCAACAATATTGATTTGATGTGGTGGATGACATTACAACAATTTCTGAGAACTCTTTCCACCATGAAACAACACATACCAAAGTCACGAATGGCGAACCTGCTGATATATGCAAGTGCAAATTGCAGAGGATGTAAGGACACAAGTCATTTATCAAGTGGATGGTGTTACTTTTTGGATGGAGGCACGGGTGTCTCAGGTTAATAAGAAGGAAAACCTGTTGCCACTTGTTGCCAGGTCTTCAACTGAAGCACAGTGTGTGGCAGCATCATTAGCAGCCTGTGATCTGATGTGGTGGATGACATTGCAACGATTTCCAAGAATTCTTTCCAGCAGGAAACAACACATACCAAAATCACCATTGGCAAACCCACCAACATTTGCAAATGCAAATTGGAGAGGATGCGGGGACACAAGTCATTCATCAAGTGGATGGTGTTACCTGTTGGGTGGAGGCACAGGTGTCTCAGGTTAATAAGAAGCAAACACCTGTTGCCACTTGTTGCCAGGCCTTCTACTGAAGCAGAGTATGGAGCATCATTAGCAGCCCGTGATCTTATTTGGCTACAAAGATTGTTGGAGGAAATTGATGAAATTCAGAATGGACCACTACCTTTGATATGTGAAAATCAAAGTTGCATCTCCTGTGTAAAAATCCAGCCTATAATACAAAGACTAAACACAGTCTTTCGTCATCATTTCTTTACAGAGAGTTCATGAAGGACAAATTGATGTATAGTACATGCCAACTCAAGAGATGATTGCAGAGATATTGACCAAGTCAGTGTCAAGACTCGAAAGATAAAGTTGAGTTTCCTACGAGATATAAAAGAGTTCAAGGGCTCTTCAAAGGGAGTGTTGGTGGTGCAGACATTGAGCAAGGTGGTGGTTCATTGATTTTAAGTTGGCAAAGCTCATGCCTCAGATATGACTCCATGCTTATTAGGCACCCACATTCTCACTATGACTTGGGAGGTATGCATTGTTCGTTTATAAATTTTCCAACATCACAGTCAGTCCATTTATGCCCATAGCAGCGGTCCCAATGACCCAAGACCCTTTCCAAATCATTCTCCCTACAAGGATCCAACAAACAATGTTGTTTGAAGTTGAACAAGGTGGTGGTTCATTGATTTTAAGTTGGCAAAGGTCAGGCCTCAAATATGACTCCATGCTTATTAGGCACCCACATTCTCACTATGACTTGGGAGGTCTGCATTGTCTGTTTCTAAATTTTCCAACATCACAGTCAGTCCATTTATGCCCATAGCAGCGGTCCCAATGAGCCAAGGCCCTCTCCAAATCATTCTCCCTACAAGGATCCAGCAATGTTGTTTGAACAAGGGAGGAGTGAACAGTAAAACCCATTAATCTACACCTGCACGTCATGATTCAGCATATAGCTCAGCAGTGTAACGTGGCAGTCCAACATGTAACCAAAGTTATGTGGATTATATTTTCTCGAAACATCATGTGAAATAGCCATTGTGGATAGTCTTCATCCACTCTTTTTTTTCCTGGATTTTGTCTTCATTTTGGGGTGTATGTGGGGTGCTGAAGTTTTTAACACTCACTTGGACAAATAAAATATCGGGGTCAAATTCTAATTGTAGGAAAATCTAATTTGTAAGAAAAAAAATAGTTTGAAATAGCCCTAAATACTTCTGATTTCAGTATTGAATTATTGAATCACAACAGACAAACTCATCCACAACAAATAAAACAATTTTTCAGCCTAAAAAAATCATATTCAAAATAAAATGGCTTTCTATTTGACAAGTCAGAAAATACAATTGATGCAGGTGACATCAGTGAATATTATACTGTGAGTCAATAGAGATTAGGGTGTCTGTCTTACCACAAGGCGTGGAGGGACTGTGAGACTACAAACGATCCGTCCAGGCTCTGCGTGATCGACTCGGGTACCCTGCAGAAGTAGAGCATCGTAGAAACCTGAAGGAAGTTCATCAATTGAAGCGGGCAGATTGTTGGACATATTATATAGCCATTCTCTCACTCCCTCCATAGTACTGGATCGCGGCAGTATAGGATTCTGCGTATGGGTGGGCTGTTGTTCTGCCATTGTTGAGACCTTTGCATTTCTTGACATTGTCAGAAATGGCGTATTTAAATGCGTAATAGAAGCTATTGTAACTGCACACAATTTAGGAAAACGTGAGAAAGTTAGCTGCTGATGGCATGGAAATGGAATCCCTGGTTATACGATGGTAAAGTAATATAAAATTTATTAGCTTAGGTTTCCACGTGCAAAACAAATAAATGGCACGAGGCCCGCCGCCCACGCCACCGTAAACAAAATAAAATATGAAAAGAAAGAAAGCATTTTTAATGTTCATTAGGTTAAAAATAGACTATGGGACAGATTGTTTTTTCCATCTGGTTTTTGTATTCGGCCCTTTTCTTATGAAGTTTTACAATAACCGCTCCCAGCGTCTCAACAAACTCTTCGCTGAATAGATTATCTCAAGAACTAGCTGCCAAAATAACTGCATAATTTTCTTTGTTGTCTTTTAAGGCTTCACATTCTAAAATGAAATGTTTTTTTGTTTCCACTTTTTCGAAAGAGCACAAAATACATACCCTTTCCTCCCACATTTATTTTGGCATTTTCCATCGCCCTGTTTCACAACGGAGTTGATGAGAATTAGTCCTTAATTGAGCAATAAGAATTTTAGATCTCCAAGAAATATTGGCCCCTATGTACGCCTTTGGCTGATGGTTATGAGTGGGGTTAAACTCTTCAATGTAGTACTTCTTCTTTCTCCCTAGCTCTTTCTCCCAAGTATGTTTGTGGAATTTATCCATAACAAAAGTTTTTATCTCATTACTGTTTGTAGGACACATGCTTAAGCAAATGCCCCATTTACTAAGCCATTTGTTATTTTGCCGCATCCAAGTCTTTTTTTTTTGTACAATCTGTCACTAAACACAACTTTAGGCCATCTACCCTCTTCTATTTGCTCAATTTTTTTCAAATACCTTATGACTCGCACCATAGCAATTGCTTCAATAGGAACGGCCCCTGTTTCACTTAACAGGATAGCATAAGGGACTGCACTTTTAATTTTGAATTTGTTTGTAATCAAACGCTTCTAAATTTTCTCAATTTGTTTCCACTGCATCTCGGTTGTGTTGTCGACCCATAGTTCACAACCGTATAGAATCACCGGAATCACTAGAAGCCCAAAAAGAGTTAGAGTGGTTTTTCAGTCCCACGGCTATGCCTCTCTACCCCTGTTTTGAAAAGCATAAAATGTTTTCCAACCCCCTAAAGTTCTTTTCTTTCTACAACCATCCCAACTTAAATTTTTGTTGAAGTCAATTCCGAGGTATTTGTAGTCTACAACTTCTTCCAGAATGTTGCCTTCAAAGTAGAATTTATGTTGGTTATGTTTTCTTTTGTTAGATAAAACCACTACTTTCGTTTTACTAATATTGACTTGCATCCCCACCCTTCTACAAAAATGGTCAAGGGAACATAAGTGCTCTTGCAAACCAAGAGCCGATTTAGCAATCAATATAAGGTCATATGTGTACAAAAGAAGCCTTATAACAAACTTGCCCAAATGGATACCGTCACCCCCTTGCGAATTTAGCCACTCTTCAAGCTTGTCAATATATAACCCAAAAAGGGTAGGAGACAATGGGCAACCTTGCTTGACCCCGATATCGCTTCTAAAACTTTCAGAAATGTCTGTTGAAGTTATAATTTTGACTTTCACCTCTTCATACAGCCTATGCAAAGTTGCTCTCAAATCCCTGGGAACCTCTAGTTCCTCCATTCTGCCCCAAAGATTATCCCTAGGAATCGTGTCAAAGTCTTTTCTGAAATCAACAAAGCAACAAAAAACTTCTTCCTTTTTATCCCAAACTTTTTCAATGATGTGCCTTAAAGTTATGCAATGATCAATTGTGGAGTGTTTAGGTCTAAAACCTGCTTGCCCTTTAGCACGTTTATCTCTTTATTCTGCCCACTTGATGATTTTATTTTCTAACATGCTGCCAAATAACTTTGAAAACAAGGGGTTTATCATTATGGTTCTATAATTGGAGGGATTATTGACGTCACCACTCTTGAAAAGAGGTATTGCCATACTAGTTGTCCAATATGTGGGGAACCCCTGTTGTATGATGTTGTTGAATTTTTTTGTGATGTGAGGTGGAAGAATTTTTAAGCCCCACTTTAGATACTCTGTTTGGAGTTCATCTAAGTCTTTTGCTTTTCCAGTGCCCAACCTCTTGATACCCATCTCTACCTCTTGCACCGTGAAGAGTTTTGTGTCTGTGTTGACCAAGGGAGGAGGGTCAACCTTGGGATCCTGCTCATACAGTTGTCTTGCATAGTAAAACCATTTAGAAGCTTTAATGTTGTTTTCAGTTTGCACCTTTTTTGGTTGGAGCTCCTTCCAAAATAGTTTGGGGTTTATTTTCCCAAGGAATATTAGTTCTTCTCTCTCGAAACCATGAAATCAGCCTTTTTCTTTCTTACTATCTGCTTGTAAGTTTTGAGCTTTATGATATCCTTGTCTGATTCCTTCCACCTTCTCCTTGCCTTTTTGCATTCCTCGTCAAACCAAGCATTAACCGGAAAACAGTTTGTTTCAGACCTCTTAATTTTTTCGCTTTTGCACTCAACAAGTGCGCTTTGAATTAAATGTGTTAATCCGTGACTATGAAGGCCATGGAATGAGGTTTCCTCCTTCTCGAAGAGCCTCTCTAATGTTTTTTTGAAGGTATTACAATTCTCTGGAGTCAAAAGAATTCTGCCATTTGGAGGATTTTGTTGGACACACTGAGTTTTTGACCCTAATTGCTTCTTTCCGATCCAAGAGAAACTTAAATATATTGGCTTGTGATCTGATTTTAAGTCCCAAATTTGATCTCCAATCAGCGCTTCCTCCATTTTCCCACACAAACTATGCGAGCAAATTACATAATCTACTACACTTGCTCCATTGTAAGTATTGCAAGTGAAATTGTCGGACTATGATGAAATCCGAGGCAATCAATAATCACCTTCTAGGAGAATAGGGTCATGTATACATTGTTGGATGTGAAGCATCCCACAACAAAGCATTAAATGTGATGTGGGGTTGTATATACGTTGTTGGATATGAAGCATTTAGTGTATATATAATCTTATTTTGTATATAGATAATTTTATGCGACATTTAATGTTATGTTGTGAGGCGGTTATTGATTGGTTAGTAATGGTCATTATTAGAAATAAATTTTGATTAACCACAAAAACGTACTTCAAGCAATGTGGAAATGGTTGGATTGGAAGTCTACATGGATACAATAGTTGGGTTATTCAATTTGCATTTTAGTATCTCGATTAACCATAAAAACATACTTGAAGCAACTTAGAAATGGCAGGATTGGAAGCCTACATGGATACAATAGTTGGGATATTCAATTTGCATTTTAGTAGCATGGGTTTTATGCTACTTTGGCCCATTTCCCGAAGCCCTTCATTTTTCACTTATTCCTACCACTCTAACAACTCTATGTATATTTTTCAACTCACTAACTATGTGATGGAACTATATCTACATGCATCTATGCATATGTTAAGAATTATGGGTTTGGATTTTGTTAATAGCTTGGTTTATATTAGTGTTATGGGTTTGGTTTTTCTTAGTGTTATGGGTTTGGCTTCTATTAGTGTTAATAGTTTGCCTAGTCTTATACCTCCTTAAGTCCCTTGTCACTATCATTACAAACCACTACAACTTGATTAACAACGCCTTGAGGTGTAGTGTACTTAATGAGTAAAAACATTGACCATGAGCAATATTAAATAAACATAAACTATATAAAATTAAATAAGAGAGACAATGATGCAAAACCTCTAAAACACAACCCTTGTATTGATAATCCATAAAAGAGAGAGAGCAATGTTCATGGGCCTCTTTAAGGGGACAACCTCATATTAAACAAAACTCCAATACAAGCAATGTTCATGGGCCTCTTTAAGGGGACAACCTCATATTAAACAAAACTCCAATACAATAACAACACTTGGCAAAACATTACATAGCCTACTAGTTGTATAAATAGTTCTTTCTAGTAAAACCCTAACTACTTGTAGTCCCATCACTGTGAGTATCAACCACTTAGTGGGCCTTATCTAGTAAAGATGGTGTTTTACATCGAGTATCTACCCACTAACTACCTAGTGGGCCTTATTCAAAGAAGATGGCCTCACACAATAACGAACTCATAAGTCCCCAAAGTAGGGATCTTGGGGTAGGGCCTTAACATGCCCTCCCCCTTCAAAAGAAATGTTGTCCTCAATGTCAAAGGTGTGGAAATTGATATAAAATCATTGTTGGTTCCTAGGTGGCATTGTTTGATTGTGTGTCCTTCCACTGTATTAGGAATTTTCGAATTATGTGCTAGCATAATTAGCGTTTCGTTGTGGCATGTATTTCATCTGACTATAACCAAATAGAAGCATCTTCATCAAGCTCTAGAAGGTTGGTCTAAACTTGATGATTTGGCCCCACTACCTTCTTCAAACATTAGGCCAGAAGAGATAAATAATAAACAACTTGTCTAATGCACTAAAGTATTTGATAGGGTCCACATAATTTTGGCACTAGCTTCTAAAGACTAGGAGCCCTTGTCTTTCAGAGATGTTTACTTATGGTGTTGGAGACGAAGGAACACCTAATCCCCTTCTTCAAAAGAACATTTATAGTGACGTTGATCAATGCATTGCTTCATTCAATTTCAACCCAAAACTAGATTGTTCTTAAGTGTGCTAAGAATGGTTGCTCTGGCGTTAAGTGTGTGATCCACTCCCTAAACCTTGGATGAGTCAAATAAATATGAAGTGATGAAAGGATTTTTTCGATCATAAATAGCTTCATATGGTGACATTTCGGTGGCATTATGATAAGTGGTGTTGTACCATTATTTAATAAGGTGTGGCCACTAAGCCCATTAGTGTTTTCAGTCCACTGCAGAACATCATAAGTAATTTTGAAGCAATTGTTGGCCACTTCAGTTTGACCATTTGTTTGGGGATGATAAGTTGTGCTCATGTTCAATTGTGTGCCTTGTAGTTTAAACAACTTCTACTATAATTTGATAGTGAAGGTGGGATAACAACTCGACGCAGCAGAAGAGGGCATGTCGTGTAACTTATAAATTTGATACATGAAGACTTATGCAACTATGGAGGGAATAAACGGTGCAGTAAGGCACAAAAGTGAGCATATTTGGAAAGGCAGACAACTATCACCATGATCACCAATTTGGTGTTGGCTTATGGAAGGCCCACTATAAAATCCAAGGAAATCTCAGTCGAGATAGTGATTGGGATCTGTAGTGGTTGTAATATTCTAAGAGTCTTCATTGTTTCACCCTCGTTCCTTTGACAAACATCACATTCAACTCCAAAAGTATGGATGTACTTTGTGATGCCTTCCCAAAATAAAAAGTGTCTAGCTTTGTCATGGGTTTTTTGAAAGCCAAAGTGACCCACTATAGGGGATAAATGCAATTCTTCTAACACCCTTTGTTTTAATGCAAAATTCCACACTAGAAAAATATTCCTTTATACTGCAAAGTATTCATGTTTCCATGTATATCCCTTAGGGGGATCAGTGTCCTTCTAAAGTCTTTGGATGAGTTAAATCATTGTGTCATTAGCCAATCATTCTTGGCAAGCCATTGAAAGCGAATATACTATCAATGAGCATAAAGAAAAGAGATATCCTTCTCCTTCCTCGTATTTTCTACACAAAGCATTAGCCACCACATTCTCTTTTCCCTTCTTATATATGATCTCATAAGCATTCCCTAGCATCTTAGTGACCCACTTGCATCCCTTTAGTGGTGATAACCTTTTTCCAAAACATACTTCAAACTATGATGGTTTGTCTTGATTTGAAAGCACCTCCCAATGAGATACGAGTGCCAAGTAGCCACTACATGAAGGATGGCCATCATTTTTTTCTCATAGGTGAACCTTCCAAATTTCGGTCACACAATTGTTTACTTGGGAATGCCAACGGGTGCCCCTCTTGCATCAACATTACTCCAAGACCCATACCCAAGGCATCACATTCCAAGACAAAAGTCTTAGTGAGATCAGGCACTTAAAAGATGAGTGTAGTATATATAACTTCCTTTAAAACTGAAAAGGATTTCTCGATCACATCGTTCCATGCAAAGGCATTATTTTTTAGCAAGGTGGTTAACGAGGATGAAATTCACCCATAATTCTTCACAAACTTCCTATAGTAGCCCACAAGTCCTAAAATACCATGTAAGCTTTTCAAATTCTTGGGGCATGACCAATCTTGCATAGCCTCAATTTTCCTGGGATCCACGCACACCCCATCCTGACTGATTATGTGACCCAATTATTCCACTTCAAAAGTGCCAAAAGTGCATTTGGAATGTTTGAAGAACAATTGGTTATCCCATAGTAGTTAGAGGGATTTATCAACATGCTCCACATGTGCTTCCTAGGTTTTGCTTTAAATTGGGATATCATTAAAGAATGCAAGAACAAATTTGCACAGGAAGAATTGGAAAAGCTTGTTCATGAAACTTTGAAAGGTAGATTGGGAATTATAGAGGCCAAAAGGAATCACCAAAAACTCATAATGTCCTTCATGAGTGTGGAAGACCTCCTTAAGAATGTCCACCTCCATCATCAATATTTGGTGGTACTCTGAGCAAACATCCAATATAGTGAAGAACTTAGCCTCGTGAAGCTCATCCAAGAGATCATTGATAACTAGGATGGGAAATTTGTCTTTGATGGTCAACTTATTGAGAGCACAAAAGTTAGGACACATGTGCCAATTGCCTTCTTTCTTCAATACCATGATTATTACATATGATTAAGGACTAGCATAGATGACATCAACCTACAACAGTTCCTAGATCATCTTTTTAATTTCATTCTTTTGTGCAAAAAAGGTGTCAAGAAGGATGCACATTGGGTGGTTGACTCCCTAGAATAAGTAGAATACCATGATCACGCTCACCACATGAAGGGGGTAAGCCACATGGTATTTCAAATACATGTTGAGACTTATTCAAGACCAACTATAAATCAAGGTGAATTTTTTTGTGGGGGGTTATCCATAACTTCTGTGGCATTGTATTAGGAAACAATGTTGGAGTGTCTTTTATCGCATTGAATCGGGAAATAATGTCAGAGTGACCTTTCTTCTAAAACTTTTCCATGTGGTGAGAGATGATAATTTTTTAGGAGATGGACTTGAGACCTTTTAGGGTATGTTTATGGCCCTCCTCACTAAAGCTCATGTATAATTCCTTGAAATCCATGGTTACTTGAACCAATGTATATAACCACTTTGCTTTGAGAACTACATCACAACTGCACATTTCAATAGCGAACCTGTGGGACTTGCACTGATAGTCCCCCATTTGGAGTTTCACATTCTCACACTTACCATCACATTTCAGCATACCACCATTGGTTATCATAATTTGAAAATCGTGCATCACATGGACATAACAATAGGTTTCTTCTAAAGCTCACCGATAAATAAAATTGTGGGTGCTACCACTATCAATTAAACAATCATCCTTTTGTGCTTAATGTAGCCAATCAACTTCAAGGTCTAGGGAGTTGAAATATATGATAAAGCATGGAGGGAAATTTGGGGTTCCTCACAAGGAAAATCCAACATAGTTTCTTCCTAAGGGGGATGTGTAGTGTTTTCTAAATCTAGCTTAGTAGTGGCTTCTTCATAAATGTCTTTATACTAGTATGAGTAGGCCACATCAATTTGAAATATTTTTTGTTCCTTACATTTATTCCCTTTGAAATACTTCTCATTACAGATGTAACAAAGTTTGATGCATTGGCATTATGTGGTTTCTTCCTAGGTCAACTTGTGGACCCTCAAGGGTTGAGAGTGGACAGAGTGGTTGTAGGTACTAAAGGGGCATGGATGGTTAATAAAAAGGGATATTTTGGGTTTTTCATTGACCACCACCTATTATTCTCTTGCTCATTGAGATTCCTCCAACCAAGTAGTTGGGTGAACCATCAAGACCTGTGCATTATTCTCCTCATTTAGACCATTAATAAAACATTATTTGAAGAAAGAATTGGTCATGCCTTTTGTGTGGATTTCCAATTTCTCAAAGGTTCCTATAAAGTCTTGAATTGTGCTTCTTTGGCACAATTTGATTAACCACCCAAAATAATGAGTGGGTATATCTCATAATGAGCATAGATGGCTTTCACAAATTGGCTCCAAGCAATGTACCACCGTAGGGTTTCTTATGTCATTGCTGTCATTGTCGCCATTGTCATATTTCCCTATCCAGGTGTTATCTCCTAAAATAGCACTGTCATTTTACCAATTTTTAGGTGATAGGAACAGGTCCGAAAATTCATTTCCAAATTTTTTTAGGTGTGTTAGAAGGTCTGCTATTTGGATACAAACTTGGAAAAAACATCAATTTTGGTCTTGGCAATCAAATCTTTAAATCTCAGGTTTCGGTGGTTAAGAGGGGCTAAAAAACTGCTCATTAACCACCGAAAGTCTTGGTTTTCGATGGTTAAGAGGCGACAATAAAGGGTCTGTTAACCACCGAAAACGTTTTTATGCGCAAAAGGAAAAAGCCCGTGCTTCCAAATGTCAAATGGGCGCAATAATTAAGTTATAACCACCGAAAGTTTATCTAGGTGGTGAGAATTAAGGCTCGGCATAAATCCATAATTCCATGCATGATTTTCAGATAACAAAATTGATTTGTCACATGGGCCTTCATTATCTCCAGTCACGAGGATACAAAATCATTATGACTTCATTTGATTTCTGTTTCAATTTCATTAATATTCAATATTGAATCCCAGAGTCATTGTTATTGTCACGATCCTGTGATTTCCTCATGCAAACTCATACTCAGAAGCCATAATCCCGTGATTTGTCAAGGTTGCCAAGTGGAATTCGAGTTCAATTATTGGCTATTGAGCCATTTGTCATCCAATTCAAAGAAAAATCCAAGTCATTGTGAATCCCACGCAAATTAATTCGCCATGGATCCGTTTTTAAAAGTTACAGCTTTCGGTGGTTAAGAGGCCTAAATTTTGCCCCTCTTAACCACCGAAAGCCTGTAACTGCCAGAATCACTGAGTTTTTTCCCAGATCGAGATTTTTTGAGTTTGAATGGTATGAAACCTCTTCGAATGGACAT
>ML778724.1:209357-242712 GCA_009831015.1 Picea engelmannii | reverse complement strand
TTTGGAGACTCTTTCAGACTTTGTACTCAAGCTTCTCATTTTCATATTAAATAATACAAGCTTCTTTTGCCATTACTTGTTCAGATTCCTATCTTCTTATCTAGTCTGTACTTGTACTTGAATGTTATATTCATGTTATTCACATTTGTCTAATGCTTGATAGTTGTCATCCTATCTTTGCATTGATGAGTTAGAATTGCACGTATTGTTTACTTATTGTAATCGACCATTCATATATGTTTATTGTATGATTCTGCTGGTATAGTAAGGATTCTCCACACATCCACTTATTTACAAACTCTCTTAACAGTAGTAGTTGAAAGCCTTGTCAATCTAAGTGTTTATGCATGTCTTGAGTGAGTGAGGTTTGATTTAGTCATCTGACTTGATCCATCTGAGTGAATCATTGAGATATTAGTTAAGTTACCAGGCATCTCTGAGATACAACCTAAGAGAGTTTCCTGGAGTGATAACAAATTGGTGCCGTTGTCGGGGAGAGGAGATTGAAGCTCAGCTTCCCTGGGAGACGACATAGATCCAGCTTTGATGATAGACAAAGCCTGGACATATTTTGGTTGTAATCGTCTATTTGGCGACTCCATGAAGAACGAATTCAGTGGCGAATCCATTGAAGACCTGTGACAGATCTAGAAAAGATCATCAGAAGGGGACGAGTCTTACAGAGACAGATTTTTAGATCTGCTGATTATCTAGCTCAAGGATTTCAAGAGGTACTGTTCTTTATTTGTATCTAGACCATCTTCTGTTAAGCCTATTTTTCTGAATCTTCATGTTTTCAGAAATCTGAAATCGAAATAGAAAACCTGAAGGGTGACAAGCCTCCATTAGTTTCTGAAATTATAAACCTCATTTCTGAGTTTGACATTGTATATAACTCAGGGGAAGAAGTCTTACAAGTTGCCTTAGGAGAGGACTGTTCTTCTTTTTCCATCCTTCACAAACATAGCATAATATCTTTATTCTTATATCCATACCAGTCTGCATATTGAAGAGAGTGTCCTAAAAGAACCATTTGTGAAAGGTGAAGAAAATCTAATCCTGTTGTTAGGGCAAATTTGCAAAGATTGTTCTTTCCCTGATCCATCTGAGTTTAAATAAGACTCCACTGGGAAGGATCCAATTAACAAAAGATGAAGAGGCTGAACTTTAAATCCAAATATCAGTTTATTAGTCTACTTCATGAATTATTGTTGTTTTTTATTAACTCTTTCATGTTGTTCCCTTTACATGTAAAGAGAATCATTTTCTGTTTTGTATATTCAGAAGACTACCATCCTGCTTTCATTTATCCATCTTTAGAAGAAGGAGAGACCCTGTAGCCCTATGTTATAGATGTTGATTTAATATCCTCATCACAACCTGCTCTTAAAAATGAGTCATGTATTCCAATTCCTCTTGCATTTGATCACTCCTTTGACTTTGTCGAAATTGAGATTGATTCCGAGTATACTCAGACTTCAGTACCTGCTGTCATTAATGTTGAACCTTTTCATCAACATTTTATCCCTCAAGAGCAGCCCACTGCCTTTCAAACCAAGATTAGGATGAAAATGTTTAGGCCTTTAAAATTGCCCCATGTCCTTCATCCTTATCCTCTTGACTGTTATGAATATCTTCCCTGTTTTTCCGGAGAGGATCAAGTTTCAGCTGAGAGGCACTTGGAATCCTTTGAGGATTTTGTTGAGCGATTTGAGATTGTTCATGAAGATGTGATCATGAAATTTTTCTCCAAGTCTTTGATCAGAGATGCTATTGCATGGTTTAAAGGTCTGAGAGCTGATTCTATTGGCTCTTGGATCGAGTTCTCTAAAGATTTCTTGAAGTATCGGGGTGAGTACAAATCACTGGATTCTTACCTTGCTGATTTTTATGCTTTGGAGAGAGAGCAGAGTGAAACTTTGCATGTTTTCAATCAAAGGTTTTACTGCATGTATCATGACATGCCTTTGGAAATCCGGCCTACAGAGATAGTTGCCATGTTGTACTATGTTATGGCCCAACATTAAGATTTAGTTCTTCTTCTTCTAGAAAAGAAGTCTTCATCCCTAACTCAGTTGTTTGAAGACACTCAAGAGGTAGAAGAGAACATATGTGCATCCAGGTGGATTAGAATACAGGTTGACTCTGAAAATCTGCGAGCACATGAGCAAGTCGAATGTCAGTATACTTCAGATTTTGAGCAGGGGAGTAATGAGGTTGAAGAAGATTTGGAACAACAGTGAGCATGTGAGTTCATTTCAGATTCATAATCAGATTTTTCAGTATTTGCAGAATACTCCAGAGACAGGTATGAGTCTAAAATTTGTTATCAGTTTTTAAATCAAAATGAATCTTTGGTAACCAATGATTGCATTGCCAACTACATGTTCCTAGCTGATCACAATTCTTGTCATTTAAATATTTCTCTATCATCATTTTCTGAGTACCTTTTTGAGGAAGAAGTTGCAATGACTAATGATCAAGATCTGAGCTCAAGAGAACTTGAAAGTAATCAACTTTCTAGCAAAGGAACAATCATGGTTGAGCGGGAGGCTGCTATAGATGTACAATTGTTTCTTGGGGATCAACGTGTTTCTAATATCTGTTTTAAATATCCAGTGTAGCAATAGTGGTAGTTTTCATTTAATCATACATTTCAAAGAACACAAAGATTTCAGATTTCTTAAACTTATCAATAGTTTCGGGTATGTGTGATTTCTTGAATAAGTTGTTATCACTATTGTTACATTTCAAACTTCATATGTTGATCAACGATGAAGATGAGATTATTTCAGTTTTAAAGTTGCTTGGATGGCTGTTATGGAAGTCAACATTTACCTAACCTGATCGCAGATCTGGTTAGAGTAGACTAGTATAGGAAATAAGCTCGTTGCTTGAGCATTTCATTCTTCAATTTGCAGAAATAGCAGTCAATTGTGAGAATAAAGACAACTCTTTAAAGGTGTTCAGAGGGTGGTTGTACTATCCAATGGAACTACAATTTCAAAGCTATGCAAATATTGTTTTCAGATTTTGGTTGAATAAGCAGAGCAGGCTACCGATTGCACAGGCCACATGACTCCATAGCCCAATCGATAAGGCGACTAGAACTACTTGTTCTTGGAACCTCACTGGGAGGATTCCATCCCTGAGTAGGAGCCAGATGTTATCTCCTAAAATAGCACTGTCATTTTACCAATTTTTAGGTGATAGGAGCAGGTCCGAAAATTCATTTCCAAATTTTTTTAGGTGTGTTAGAAGGTCTGTTATTTGGATACAAAGTTGGAAAAAACATCAATTTTGGTCTTGGCAATCAAATCTTTAAATCTCAGGTTTCGGTGGTTAAGAGGGGCTAAAAAACTGCTCATTAACCACCAAAAGTCTTGGTTTTCGGTGGTTAAGAGGCAAAAATAAAGGGCTTGTTAACCACCGAAAACATTTCTATGCGCAAAAGGAAAAAGCCCGTACTTTTGCACGAGCCAGATGTCAAATGGGCACAATCATTAAGTTATAACCGCCGAAAGTTTATCTAGGTGGTGAGAATTAAGGCTCGACAGAAATCCAGAATTCCATGCATGATTTTCAGATAACAGAATTGATTTGTCACATGGGCCTTCATTATCTCCAGTCACGAGGATACATAATCATTATGACTTCATTTGATTTCTGTTTAAATTTCATTAATATTCAATATTGAATCCGAGAGTCATTGTTATTGTCATGATCCCGTGATTTCCTCATGCAAACTCATACTCAGAAGCCATAATCCCGTGATTTGTCAAGGTTGCCAAGTGGAATTCGAGTTCAATTGCTGGTTATTGAACCATTTGTCATCCAATTCAAAGAAAAATATGAGTCATTGCGATTCCCACGCAAATTAATTCGCCACAGATCCGTTTTTGAAAGTTACAGCTTTCGGTGGTTAAGAGGCCTAAATTTTGCCCCTCTTAACCACCGAAAGCCTGTAACTGCCAAAATCACCGAGTTTTTGCCCAGATCGAGATTTTTTGAGTTTGAATGGTATGAAACCTCTTTGAATGGACATTTGTTGAATTATCAAGTCAAATTCAATGGCTATTTTTGAGGGATAAGGAAAAGAAGAGGTGTTTCAATCATATTCGGTATCTTTTTCAAAGACAGAAAATCAAGATTTTTGCACACTTCAGCAAATTCAAATTTTATCCTTGGAGGACCAAATCAAACAGCCTTGGAAGGCTAGGCTTCACTTCATCAACACTCTATCACTCTTGAAGATCATTAGATATGGATTGACCTCATCTTGAGGGTCTCTTCCTAGTTTTTTGTAAATATTGTTTACTTTCTGTATTTAGAAAATTAGATCCATTCATTTAGGATATGAAAATTGTATTGTAAAGCTATAAAGTTGAAGACAAAAGATGAACAAAGGGTTCAATTTTGGAGACTCTTTCAGACTTTGTACTCAAGCTTCTCATTTTCATATTAAATAATACAAGCTTCTTTTGCCATTACTTGTTCAGATTCCTATCTTCTTATCTAGTCTGTACTTGTACTTGAATGTTATATTCATGTTATTCACGTTTGTCTAATGCCTGATAGCTGTCATCCTGTCTTTGCATTGATGAGTTAGAATTGCAAGTATTGTTTACTTATTGTAATCGACCATTCATATATGTTTATTGTATGATTATGTTGGTATAGTAAGGATTCTCCACACATCCACTTATTTACAAACTCTTTGAACAATAGTAGTTGAAAGCCTTGTCAATCTAAGTGTTTATGCATGTCTTGAGTGAGTGAGGTTTGATTTAGTCATCTGACTTGATCCATTTGAGTGAATCATAGAGATATTAGTTAAGTTACCAGGCATCCCTGAGATACAACCTAAGAGAGTTTCATGGAGTGATAACACCAGGTATAACACACCCACTCCAAGTTTCATCATGTTATTAGTAATACCTTGGAGGGTGAAGTAGTGATCCATTTGGGTAACCCAACGTGTTCGGTATTAACCATCAAATTTGTTTAGATCTACTTTGGGAAATTTGTGCCACATATCGTGTTCATTATTTTGAAAGTGTGGCACTAGGTGATCCCCTCCCCCATTGGAGGATTCAACACTAGATAACTACTCCAACAAATTTGGTTGACTTTATTTTCCTTTGACCAACATCAAGAGGTGGGTTACAATCTCTTGAAACTCATTATGGAGGTTGTCAACCTTAGCATCCAGGAGGTCAATATTTTCCACCTTTGTGCATAGATTAGTAAGTTGATTTATTGTGGTTTTATTTATCTGTTTTTATGTCACTCATCAACTAGGTGATTGGGGTGCATTTTTGAACTATTGTTTTTTCCAAATGAAGACCATTTTTTATTTATTTTGAAAGTGACAATATACCTTTCACCTATTAATCGTGAAGACCCAACAAATTTTAAAAAGCAGCTTCAATATTATAGTTCGTCATCATGAAAGGCTAACATGGATGGTTTCTCTTTTGAAACAAAGATGATACTAAAAATAAGTAAATATACTGTGCCTATCTTCTCACTGAATAACCTTATGCCTCAGTTTTTTCCAACATTTTACAGAATCTAAAACATAGGTCCTATGCCCAAGATATGCCAATTTTCCCCTTCCATTTTGGAATCCCCCCCCTCCATTTTTGAAATTTTGACTAAGTATTATATATATCCTCATTACTCTACCTCATTTCCCTCATTTTCCTTCCCCTCTACTCTCTACACTTCTATACTTAGTCATTATCACTACTATTCATACCCTCCATGCTCCATACTTAGCCATTTCTCACGAATGTGGATGTAGTAATCCTTCCTTCATCTCCACTTTCCACTCCTAACTCCACAAGTCCACAACCCTACAAGTCTCCATACTTAACTATTTTTACTACATCCCAACACTTAGCTCTTTTCATGTCATCCCACCCTTGCAACCCTACAAGTCTCCATACTTAATTATTTTTACTACTTCCCAACACTTAGTTATTTTCATGTCATCCTACCATTGCAACCCGCATTCTTGCAATCTCTCAACACTTAGTCATTTTCACTAAGTCTTATTATTAAGCTTTACCATCATGCATTCCCTTATTTCTAGGTAATTCTAATTTTCGATGTTATTGTTTCGTGGAATTATTCATCATATTCCTAAGTTTCATCCCCTCCCCCCTCCTGTCACATTGGGACACGTGGCAGTGAGGTGGACTTATCACATTATGACATGTAGCAGTGATTTGGCATGATGACTGGGTGATGACGTGGCAACCAAAAACTACAATATGCATAAGCTATGAAGGGTTCCATGGCTTTCTCTACTTCACACACAAATAATACGGGATTCCATTTTTCTTATAAACATGACATGGGAACTATTCCCCAAGATGAGAAGTGGCTTCTTCAAAGGAAGTTGGTTCAAAGTTGGTGGATAAATTTGACTGACAATCATATGAAACATCCATGTCATCTACATCACCCGAGTTTGAATTATCTACAACACCTCCATATTGTCTTGAGGAAATTTTGGTTCCTATATTTCTAACCTCATCATAGTGAACACTCAATACAGTAGAAGTCATAATAATACAGTAATTAAAATGTAATAAGCCAAGTTTTTTAATTACTTGTAATAATACAGTAGAAGGAGCATATTGTTGCTTTATGATAGTTACTCCTACGGGAGTGGGAATACGCTAACAAGCATTAATGGTTGAGCCTGAATGGGAACGGCTGAAAAATGGCAGAGTCACGTTAAGGGATGCTTAAGCCCGAAGGATGGATGAACTAGTGATTGTAATGTTGCCCCTAAGCATGGGCAGTTGAAGCCTTTGGAATTTATGATGGTTGTTTATATGAGGGCTAAGACCCTTGCGAAAAATCCTTGTGGTGAAAGGAATTGAAAATGAAGTGATAGAATCCTTGGAAGTAATAAATTATTGCTTTAATAAAAGAGACTAAGACATGTATGTATAACTCCTAATGACTAGGGGACTGATGAGAAATTGTAAGGTCAGTTTACTTGACCTATAATGAATGAAAATTGTTGTTGGAATAACCCAATTAAGCAAATAAAAAGGAGTCTTTTGCACCGTCTCTAATCCTCCTGGAAGGGGTAAAGTGATATGAACATATGAGCAAGTTTATGAGCTCACAACTGTAATAAGAGAATGCATCTACCTTTTGACCTAAAATCTTTCATGTGCAAGTGAATGCAAAAAAAAAATATCTAGAACACGTCTGCACTATGGGCATGGGTAAAATGCTTGGTGCATGAGGATATGATAGAATGCATATGGCAAAGATTGAGCATGCATATAACATGCATATAAATTTATTATAGTCTGTTATTGGATGTAAAATACAGTGATGTCATAGATCATATGGTTAGTAATAATCTGATTATAGAAACATAAGTAAAATGTCAATGACCTTGACTGCATATTACCTTATGAGGATAAGGTAGAATGGTTAATGAAACAATGATCTCGAATGTGGCAAATGAAGTGATGGGCCATTTCTAGATGATCAATGGATCAGATTGACACCCAGAGGTGGATGGCAGCCATATAGATATGGCTTGGTATGCTTAAGTAGCAATGAAAGGGAATCTAGAAAAAGGATTTCCTTGATAAGAAGATATGTTGACCAAGAATGGTTTGAGGCATGAAGAGAATCTAGACTGGTTGTCTTGTTGCCTTGGGAACTGTTGAAATTTCTCAGATTGTATTTATGGGTTGTGGAATATTTTTATAGCAGTTGAGGAAAGAGTGTTTTCTTGGTGAATGTTGTCATGTAGAAAGGGAAATATAATTATGAATATGTCTATCAGGCTTTTCATAAGAATGGATGTAAGATTTCTAGGAGGATGCATTTAGAAGTTTGAATGTCCATGTGTGTGAATGACATGGAAAGAGGTGCAAGCAATGGACTAACATGTTGAATGTTTATCTATGTCTGTATATGCTTGAGTTCATGGATTGAATGCATTATAAGGTTGCTCGGTATGAAGACCGATATTAATACCAAATAGATATGAGTGAATGATATAAAAATGTGCAAGTGATGCACATGTATAATGTATGAGTATATGTATACTAAAGGCATGATATGATTTCTTGAATAAGTGAAATGAAAGGCAAGAATTGCACTTGTCGGGATTGAATAAATACCATGGATTCATGGCTAACTCTATTATGAAGAATCATGATTGTTTTGAATAATAGCTCGAGCAGGATGTGTTCCATTTCCTCATGAAAAGTTAATATAAATTGATGAAAGAGTAAATGAGCAGGGATGATTTCTTGTCGTGATAAAAAACAACATGATTATGCTTTTAAAGACTGCATGTAAATGATTGTGAACAATCATGAACTAATTAATTTTCAATAGATACGAAAATGAAACAATAAATTGTGCCTATGGTGGGCACAAACACCGAATGTTAGAGCATGTGATTAAAGCACAATGTGAATGCAAATTGATGGAATAATTGTGCATGTGAATGCACAATTTGAATGCATAATAGAGATGCATGTTGATAATTCCTTATGGAATATTGGGTAAGAATCTGAAATGACAAGGTTGAGGTTGACTCAAAGTTGAGGTCATATCAAATAGTGATGAATATGCAATAAGGAAGTCGGATGATGAGATAGTTCCATGTGGAAGACTTGTGTGAGGACTTTGTCGGGAGAACAAAGTCATAACCTTAATAATTGTTGGGAATTCGACAATAGACTACAAAGTCTATTTGTACAATAATCTTGGATTACATTTTAAAATATCATGCATGAGAAAAAAATGTGTGTGTGTGTGCGTGCACAAATGAATGTTGACCAACCTAATTTTTCTCTTTGGTGAGTGTGTAGAATGCACTAGTTCTCAGTTCGTGGGAAAACTCTTGTTGTTGTAGCAAGTTGAACTATCTAGGGAAGTCAAGATGAAACTTGGCTAAAAACCGCTAAAGGAACAAAGAAGGAAAATCCCAAGAGGGATAGATTTCTTAAGCAAAGGAGGAGGAAAGGAGAAACAATTTCCTTGCTCTGAAAACTTTGATTTGCTTAACAAAGTTATAAACCTAAAAAAGGGTCAACTATGAAAACAAAGGGAAATAAAAAAACACGTATATATAAATGAATAGGCTTGGTTGATCCATGTTAAGTAAAGGCAATGAGGCCTTGTAAATAACTCAGTTGAACTGAAAATTTCCAAACAGTGCAGGAGGAGTTGGAAAAGAGGGAAGAGTCCCTTAACCCTTTCCTTGTTGTCTATTGTGTTTCTATGGGATGAGAAACTAATATGTTGATGTTTGTAGGATACCCAACAACATAAATATTTGTATGGTAGCACTAGTGAGCACGTTGAGGAGTAATGTGAAGAAGCACATGTAGATATGTTAGGACATATCTCATAATGCTTGTTGATTTAGGTGCTATGAACGTGCATTTTTATTTAACATGACAGCTAATATGTTTTTGACTATGATGATGCATGTTAAGTATAGGAAAAGATTGGAGTTGTTGAAGAAGGACAAATACCAATGGTTGACAACCTCGAGAAGAGGATAAATGCAAGAGGGTTGCTACTGAAAAATTGTTGAGGGGACTTTGAGAGTTCCCATGAAGCACCACTGATGAGGTAATATTAGAGAGGGTGCTAGCAACAAAAACAGGTATAAAATATTTCATGATCATGTGACATGGGAATTGAAAGGGGTTGGGTAAGAATATATTCTAAAGTATTTTATTATCTTAATGAGATGCAAATGATTTTGAGTAGCTGTATGCCATTGATACCCAAGCAGGGTAAGATTCAAGAAAGAAGAATCTAGATAATAGAGAAAGGAAATTTATGTTGGTCAAGGATGATAAAAATCCTTGCAAGAAAATCTATGAACCAATAGTGTCTTGGGTACATTAACTAATCAGGAGTGATTGATAACAAAAGTGTTCATAAGAAACACAATGAATTGAATGCATTGAGGAAATGTATGTTTGCATGAGAGGGCAAGAAATGGAATTCCCATTATGGAACGAGGACCTTCCAAAACTCTACCTGAGTTGTAGAATGGTAAAGAGAGGAATTGGGTAGCCATAGATGTTGGCACCTTGGTTATTAGTGAAGAAAGAATGTTGGAAGGCATTCATATGAAATTTTAATTTCATATCATGGGGTGTTGATTTGAGGTTATGGTCAACTCAGGGTGGGAGGAATAGTCTTGTTGTAATAATTGATATGGATAGATGATCCTTGGGGTGGGAGGTTGGCTAAGTTCCAACACACCCTGAAAAGAGAGCCTAACATGAAAAATGATAGTTTAAAATCAATGCAAGGTTGCATTGTGTGTGTGAATGTGACCATGGACATTGTCACATTGATTAAACTCATTTAATGTTTAATTGCATTTGGAAAATTTTGGATGTTGAAATGATGCACACGCAAATAAGAATATTTCCTTTCGCTTTATATCGTTGAATAGATAAAAATGATTTAAATGTTAGTATGCACAATTCTGAAATTTTGTAAGCCACTATAAGTGTGCAATGAAAGTATAATGTGCATGAGAACTAACAATGGTTTGGTTGTGTGAGTATTGAAATTACAGGAAAGAAGGATCCTAAATAGGACAGTGTTGTAAGCCCATAAGGAATACCAATGCTTGTTGAGCCAAACTGTTATGAGAGGAAGATCTCATATCTATGGATCTGGTTGTGTGTGGAACATATCTGAAAATGAGAATGTGGAATTAGAAATATGTGGGTAACATATTTGAAAATTTTGATAAATCGACGATAGTGTCTCATGGATACTATATGCATGTGATACAAATGAGATGAAAGATCTGTCTTGGAGGGACAAATGGTGGTCGTCAAGCTGGAAAGCACGAAAAAAGGCTATTGTTGTGACATGAGAACCATGTGATAAACCATGATCTCCATAGAATATGTTGTGTTGTGGTAACACAGGCCGGAGGGATGCCTCGACAGAGCAATTCAGAGGGACGCTTCATCTATAAGACTCGGTGAAGTCTCAAAAACTCGTCTTGTGCAAGAAATCCTTGGAAAGGTGAGATGGATCAACCGAGGGACTATATAGGAGAGAAGGGATGCCTGAGCCTGAGCTTGGAGGGTGAGTGCCTGCAAGGAAGAGGAGACTTTGATCATTCATGTAAATTATTGGTTCGGATCATGCACACAATGGGTATGTCAAGGAAACAATGGGTCAAGTTAGTAATACAACCAACTGGATGTGGATCCATGAAATTGTGATTAATATGTTTTTTGTTTGAAATTATTGTAGGCATCTGACAAAGGCAAAGAGTCTAGGAAAGGAGCAAACCAAGAGAGAGGAACAACATTGCTGAAGTAGTTGAAAGAAGAATACATGGTTGGTGTTGTCGATATGCAAAGAACATTGAGGATTATGTTCCTTTAAGGGGAAGGGGATTGTAACACCCTTGTCTTCCCCCAACTTGTAAATATAATTATATTATTGCTAGAAGACTATGGATAGATTTGTATTAATGTAAAAGGAAAATGATGAATAACTGTTGAAAGGTATTTCCTATACAGGTTATGATGTCATGAGAGCGAATGGTGAGGGGAACCATGACTGGTTGAGATGACCCTTGCCAAGAAGTACTTTGCTGAATTAAAAATGTTCAAAACCCAAAACCATCCTCTGCTCAGAAAAATTTAATTATCAATTAAATTGGTGATTGGTTGGTCCTCCTCAGAAATCAATGAGAGGATGGTCATAGTACCCATATAGAATTTTCTGATCTGACCCACGAATTGGGGGATTTTACCCATAAAATATTGTTGTAAAAGGGAAGAAAAAAGAGGAAAATCATGGGAAAAGAAGAGAAGAGACACACGAATGGGTCTGGGGACCATTTCTGAGGAAGAAGAGAATGTGCAACTCTCTGGTTCTGGAGAGAACTGAGAAAATGAATTGTTCTGGGTACAGGAGTTGTTGGGAAACATTTTCTAATCAAGTTGATAGACAGGGTTGTAGAGAAAGTCAGTGATCGAGTGAGCAATCACAACAGGCCTCCTTGCTTGGTGGATAGAAGACTAGACTGCTAGGTTCCTTTGGGAGAAGGAGAGTAACCTTCATCCCTTGTTGTTTGTTGAGCAAAAGAAGAATCCATTTCATGGAATCATACTTTGGCTAGGGGGTGTCCAGCTTTGAAATACTCCAACAACAATTGTGCCTATGGTTGGTTGGAAAGTGGCACACCCTTCAACATTTTCCAGCTATTTCTAAGTTTCAGATAAGTATTTTTTGTATTTTCTATTGTCATGACTAGTTTATTTTATGCCATGGATTTTCTGTGCTAGAAAATCGCAGAATTTATTATTCTGTTCAAATGATGGAGTGTCACTCTGATTGTCTTTCTAACTGAGAAATCCGAAATAAAGTTTGGAAAACATATTTTGTTGTTGGTTTTCTTCGTGAATCTGTTTGAAAAGGGAAGTTGTTAATAATGGGTTATTACTCAAATTAAGAACATCGTGTTGGTTGATCACCTATAGGAACAAATCCCCAAGTATTAGTAAGCCAAGCCACTAAAATCCTCATAGAGTAGCTTGGTAAATAGGAAAATATAATTTCAGTTAGAAACTTGAAGGTCGAGTAGTTGTCTTTGGCCTCTCTGTTAGTCTCGAAAATCCACTAGACTCAGAACTTGAAGGGAGTTCAGACTCCCAATTTGACATTAAGGGATTAAGTCAAACATTAAAGAGAGGCAAAGTATTTTAAAAATAAATAATAATAAAAGAATGAGAAATGCAAATTTAAGCTTTAAATTTGAAATAAGTGAAATTTAGAAATTAATGCATTCTGATTAATTAAGTTTCATTTAAATTTGGTAAGAGAGAAAATTAAACCAAGAATTACACAGTAAATATAATGTCCAAGGGGGGAAAGATTTGGGAATAGCAACCATTCCCTGAAAATAGCAAAGAGATGCATGTAAATATGTGATTAGTGAATTCTAGTAAAAACATGGTTTTACTATGGAAGATTTTATTTCCAAGGAATGTATTATTCTGGAAAATAATTTAATCCAACAATTTGCATAAATTTGAAAATGTAAATGTACAATTCTATTTTTTCTCGACACAAGTCGCCCTGCACTCCTAAATGTATATTTTAACCTTGTACAATATTTACTGCAAACAAATTTTCAGTAAAAGAACAGAAAATATACAATGGCAAATACAAACATTATACAAAGATTTTTCCCCTCGAAACCCAAACTAGGAAAACCAACATATTCTATATTCATTCATAGTGATACATTGTTTACAATACAATATACATATAGGATCCAGCGGCATCCAAAACCCTAACCCAATGACCTGGATTAGTCAACAACCCTAATTCCTTAACCAGAAATAGAAAACCATCGGCAGAAAACCATGTGCTGAAAAACCACCTAAATATGTGGCACATTTCTCGAGGCAAAAAAACAACGCCCCCGAACCCCCGTACGGGGGGCTTCGCCCCCTCCACCCTCCAAGGGGGGGCCTAGCAGACCCCCCTCTAACCCCCTGCGCGCCTGACGCAACGCCTACTCGTGCAAAGAATATAACACATACCCAACACTGAAGGGATTTCCTGAGAATTTATTTTATTTCTAAAGGTTTAAAGTATGGAAAAATCATAATTTTTCCTTTTCTTTTTATGGTATAAAATTAATTCCAAAAAAAGGGATCCTTTTGGAGTCTAGCCATCAGAGTGAAGGGGAGGACGTGTTTGAACGAAGTCCAAATCCATTGGAGTAATGAGAGAAGAGTGAATGTTCTGAGTCTGAAAGCTTGGGTAATATAAGGTCCCACATATATTGGAAGTCAAAGTAATGAGAGGAGCACACACGTTTCTAGTGCGAAGACCTCGGGGCGATGGCCAAAAGTAACATAATATTTAATATATATACTAAATGAACGCACATTTCAAAACCTTTTTGGAGTTGATCATTTCAAAGATGACTCTAGAGAATTCATAGTACAACTCCAAAGGGTTCGGAGTATTATGAGGGGGGTAATTAATTTGTGGAGTCTAATTAACCCTAATGAGGATTAAATAAATAAATATTGAGGAGCAGTGTTTTAAGAAATAATTGATAAAGTAACTTAATCAGTTTATAGTATATGGGAAAATGTCAATCTTTGGTCGAGCAAGCCTTTGTACCCTATGGTAACGTGGCACATCATGATGGGTCCACGTGTCAAGTGGATATTGAGCCACATGTCACGTTAGGAGATAGGTACACAGTGGCAGAAACGACCAAGGAGGTAGGCAAGATTCAACCTTAGCAAGAGATCTTCAAGGGTCCCACATATGTTAAGTGTAGTTGGAGCAGGAGAAGAACCATTAACCGTTGTGCAAATTGGAGACTCCGAAGTAATTAGGATCATTGGATATGTAGGTCAGGTCCATCGAAGTATGTGAGGTTGAAGAGAGTTTTTCAGAGTGGTTCGAGTGATTGAAATGAAGGAACTCCGACGGAAAGACTCTGAGAGGTGATCAGAGTCATTGATCACTCAATTATGAGGACCGTTAGATCTATTAGAGGGAGTCATTGATTTAGAGGGCTTGGTGGGTTAGTTGACATGCACCATGTAAAAGCTACATCAGATGGCACAAGTGATAGGAAGCCTCGTGGTAGTGAGAGACTTTGGACCAATGAGGGTCTAAGAACTTTGGGAAGTTGTAAATTTCGATCCAAAACTCAGTTCAGAGCATGGTTATAATTGTTGGAAAGATCTTGATGAGTAGAAGACAATGGTAGCCTCTAGTGGAGGCTTTGAGATGATTGAGGAAAAGCTAAAATTTAACACCCCATCCTTTAAAAAGGTACTTAGGGGGTTGGGTGTATTACACCCCCATCAAGATGTGGAACCTCATTAACAAATTCATGATATCTCTTTACATGAGTGAATTTATCCAAATGATCAAGTTGCATGTCAATAGTTTTGTCAATCTTGGAGGATTCAAGAAAGTTACATATCTGGAAAGGATGAATTTCTTATTTGTCTAATTTTAAAGACGATATCCATTGGTGGTATTTGAGTACCCCAAAAATATGCACTTCTCACTCATTGCTTCAAGTTTTCTTCTTTGCTCCTTTGGAATCAAGGCATAGTAGGTGGAACCAAAGACCCTGATATGCCTCATTGAAGGAATGTGGCCTTACCACATTTCATAAGGAGTCTTGTTTTCAAGAGCATGAGATGGACACCTATTTTTCACATAAAATGCACATAGAATAACATAAGCCCAAAACATCAGTTTTACATTCTTGAAAAACATCATGGAATGAACCATATTTAGAAGTGTCATGTTCATTTGTTCAACTACACCATTTTGTTGAGGATTGTATGGAACTGTGGTTTGATGTTTGATCCCATGTTGGTGAAGGTAGCTTTCAAATTCGTTAGATGTATATTATCTTCCATGATCAGTGTGAAGAGAGCCAATACGAGACTAAGCTTCATTTTGAATCCATACATGAAAATTTTTAAAAGTTTCAAAAGCTTGTGATTTTTCTTTCAGAAAGTACACCCAACAATTTCTTGTGTAATCATCAATAAAAGTCATGATATATCTATTTAAATTTGCAAAAGGAATGAGCATAGGGCCACATAAATCAAAATGAATTAGTTCAAGTTTTCTACATGCTTTGAAAGTATAATCAAGAAATGGTTGTTTTCTATGCTTTCCAAGGATACTAGAATCACATCGATTCAATTTCCTAGGAATAGTAGGAAAACCAGAAACACCATTCTTTTTCACCAAAGGGAGATTGTCATAATTAATATGGATAAATCTAGCATGCTACAAAAGAATAGATGGAATTATACCTTGACCATGATGAGAGAGGTATGCAACATTTTTTGTATGGGTAGATGTCCCTTTCAACTTCAGTAGTATTCCATCTTCCATTCCGGTCATGATAACAATGTTGTCAGAATCCTTCCTTATTTCAACTTTTCCACTAAACATATGAGCCAAGTGTCCTTGTTGTTGGATGTGCACAAGGGAAAGCAAGTTCCTTCACAACTCAGGAAGATAGAGCACATCATGTAGAATAAAATCAAGGAGTCCATGCAAATCGAGCATGATGGTGCACATTCTCGAAGGTTTGAGACTCGATTTATCTGCAAAATACAATACTTTGTCATTGAATTCTTTGAAGAAGTCTCTTCATAATGTCATGTGGGAGGATGAACTTTGTCAAGAAGCCATGCATCTCTCTAAGAAGGAAATGAAGTGTTAAACAAATATTTAGCTACTCTTATATTGCAATGGGAAGCAACATAATGAGCAGGTGCTTTACCTTTCGCCAATTTTGAAGTTTTACCTAGGTCTTCTTTTTGATTCTCTGTGTCTCTAATCTTCTCCCATGGATATATGTGGTAATTTGCTTCATGTGACCCATTCCTTTTGCAATGGGTATAATGAAGATTGGATCTTTCACGAGGATTATGCCAACTCCCCTGCCTCTGAGCTTCTTTTTTCCGTGTCCTTTCATTTCTTACTGATAGATGAAAGGAAGGAAGGAAGAAATTTGCTTGAGTCTGGTCATTACAGGTAGTAAAGCTATATTGATCTCTACACTCCTTCTTCAACCAACAACTTGTTTAGTGCCTTGTCTTAGTTGCATTGGGATATGAAACCACATATTTACTTTAGTATCCTACTAGCCTCTTCAAGTAAGGATTGGATAACCAACAACTGCTCAGAATACTCATTATTTCCAATATATGATAAAATTACTTCTTATTTTCTTGATGTGAGTATTATGAGGTTGTCATCACATAGAATAGAGGCGTGCGATAATACAAATTTGAATAAAAAAAATGTCTTTGTTTGAGTACTACATGCATGACCACCAGAGATCCCATTTCATTTCGCAAAGCTACTGTAAAATGAAATAACCCCATGGGATCATTAGTCTACATATCATCTTGTCTACTTCATTCACAAAAGATCTCTCATTATTGTTGTTCCTTCATTGGGGCAACCATCACCTAGAGGTAGAGGATATTATAACCCAATTGTTGGCATTGCGAGTGGTTGCAAGACCCTAGGTTCAAGTTATCTTTGACCAACAAAACCCTTCAAACACCGGCCCTTTCGGCATCACCTGCATGTGCAGATGAAGTCTTACCCAAGGTATCTATTGGGACTGCAGGAACCAGGTTTTTGTAGTAGAGAGGAAATGGGAGGTCATTATTCTATTAATTCTTTTTTATTGGTTTTGTGTGCGTTGATATGTCTTTGTTCTTCATTAGCTACTTAGTGAGTTCAAATTCATATTACCATTATATTCCAAATTACAACATAAGCCCATTACTGTAACAATCGTAACAATTGCACAATGATTATACATAAGACAAATCTAATCTAGTATGCATCCAGACATAATCCATGAACAATCACACAAAATATATTCAACACGAGAGTTAACGTGGTTCACCCAACTCTGGGCTACGTCCACAATGACTGGCTTCTTTATTATGCATTTGGTAATTGTTTTAGGCTTGTGAATTGCGCTTACAAAGATATATCATGGTTATCTTTCCTTTCTCCTACCCTAATCGTTCTGCAGTGCAAGCCTTTCTCTCTCTCTGCATAATCTCCTTAGCATTCAAACATAGATAATTTCCTTCTTAGTCTATCCTATCACTCTTCTTCTTTAACATAACAGAATAGTCCAAAACTCAAAAAAGGAAGCCCTATTCTCCCATCCCATTACATATTTATACATAAATTCTAGGGCTTAAAACCCTACTTTGTTCATCCCAAAACCCTATTCCAATACATGATAACTCAATTTAACTTGTTGTTCGGGATGCTTTCACCTGCTTTTCTATCTGCATGCTAATTTTGCACTTTGATTGTTGTTCTTCCTTCTTTTCTATGTCCTTGATCTGGATGGATATCAGTGGCCTCCCACATATTCCAATTGGCTCATTTTGGCAGTTTTTCCTAGTTTTCGGGTCCCTGACTTCCTGGGTTGTTTTGAGGCCCTAAACAACATTTTTAGGGCTCACCACAAATAGATTATTACAAAAGTTAGATTCTGACAACAACATGTGTAGTCCTCGGATAAACCTTTCCAACATGATATTGTGCGCTTAAAACAAAGATCGTATGAAAAATTTACGACCCTCGGAAGTCGATATACTAACTTACCCCAACGGGGCCCACATGACTTTTGGCGCTTCATCTCCTAGGGTTAGGTTTTTGGATGTCTAGGGTTTTTGGAATTCCTGTTTATTGTGAAAAGGACTTCAAAGCCTCATTATAATCATCTTCTTTCGAATGAGCACAATCATCACATCTCTTCTCAGAGATAAGCCGCCACCATTCCAACACGCTTGTTTTCCGTTGCATCTTACAGTTTCAATTTATTTCCTTATTGAATAGAAACCAGTTTTACTGCATCTCTGTTATTTTGTGTTAAACATATTTTAATAATCTATATTCATTTTGTTCTTCTCATAAAATCCGGATCAGTGGTATCATAGAGGCCTGCTCCTTGTCGTTTTTAATGCATGTCCCCAACGTGATCAAGGTACAAAGAATTGGGTCTCAAGCTTGTTTCTCTTGAGAACAAAATCTCTCGCATGCCCAAGCAACCTCTCATGGTGGGAGAAAAGAAAGACGACGAGACAAGAGATCCTTTCAAAACATTGATTGAGGAATTCCTCACACAACAGAGGAACGAGATGATGGATAGTTTCGTGCAAATCCTTCGGCGGCTACCAACGGGCGATGCATCTTCCTCGAGCGGAAGCGCCGCTCCCTTCAAGGTACAAATCAACTTTGATATTCCTATATTTGAAGGTCAGATAGATGCAGATGTTGTAGACAAGTGGTTCAATCTACTAGAAGGGTATTTTTCTTTCCATAACTTTTCGAATAAAGAAAAAAAATACTTTTGCACTCCTCAAAGTCGTTCCCCATGTCAAAGATTGGTGGGAAACTTTTTGTGAGAAAAAGGAGACAAAAGAACCCTCATTATTTATAGTCGGGATCACCTGGGAACCCTTCAGTGATGATATTAAGGAACAATACTACCCTATCGAAAGTTATGACGACCTGTATACAAAATGGACCACACTGCGGCAAGAAAGAGACCAAGCAGTGCCTGAGTTCACAAATATTTTCCATACCTTGCGTACCAAGTTGGGTATCAAATATTCTGAGTGACATATGGTGCTCAAGTATCGTGGTGCTCTGCATCAATACATCGAGACCAAAATGGAATTTCTGGACATCTCATCCTTGGGCGCGGCCTATCGATATGCCGTCAAAATCGAGCAGAAGCTCAAACAAAGGATGCGACAATTTGGGCCTGGGAACCCCGCACAAAAAAAGCAAGGAAAGGGCGACCCCAACCCATAGAACAAAGGATAGTGTAAATATGGACATCATCAGGACAACCAGTCCAAGCCGTAGGAAAAGAAGAACACCGAAAAGACAAAGAAAGATACCGGGAAGTGGTGTGACTTCCATAAGAGCCACTGACATAACATTGTTGATTGCCGCTCCAAGTAGTCACTGGTGGCTGAGGTGAAAGCCTCTGAATCAGATGTGAGTTCTGACTCTAAGTTAGAACCAGAAAGTGGGAGACGGATCATTGACATAGAACCCAGTGCTACTGTTGCTAGCAGCAAGCTCCAGCACGGTGAACCAGACGATCTAAAGGAAGGCGAGCGCCTTTTTCATTCATAGATGTGGGTGAAGGGTACCCCGTTGCACTTCATCGTTGATAGCGATAGCCAGAAGAACGCCATCTCAGCAGAGGTTGTCAAGCGACTCTCCATGCCGACAACACCACAACCACAACCCTACACCATAGGATGGCTCCGCCAAGGAAGCGATATCTAAATCAGCCAACAATGTCGCCATATGACATCAAGCCCTTAAAAAATGAGGTATTGTGTGATGTTTCTCCTCTCAAAGTTTGTAATGTTCTTTTGGGCCAACCGTATTTATGGAAACCTCATGTTGTATATGAGTATAGGCCTCGCAGTGTTATTATTACTTTGAACAAGAAAATGTACAGGCTACCCGAGGCAGTCCCACCTAGTGTTATTTCCTTGATCTTTTCCAAGCAATGTAGGAAGGTCATATCGCAGACGGGTAGTTTGTCTTCTTCGTGATTCGCTCTTAGAGTGAGTGAAAGATCACAACCACATCCAGGGCCTCCGCGACCGACCTCTCTACACAGCAGAAGCAAGTGGATAAGGTTGTGGAAGAATACTCATATATCTTCTTCTCACCTACCGGGATACCTCTGCACTATCAGGGCAAGCATCCCATCGATCTGACCTCCAGTGCACCGCTGCCCAATGGGCTAGTCTACCTCCACTCTTCGTTAGAGAATGAGGAGATCAAGCGGTAGATCTAAGAACTTCTCCACAAGGGGCACATCAGTCCCATATCATCACCTTGTGGGAGCCCAATCGTGTTGGTATAGAGAAAGATGGAACTTGACGACTCTGCATTGATTACCGGGCCCTGAATAAAATCACAGTCAGAAACCGGTACTCGATTCCCTAAATCGACGACCTCCTTGATCGGCTCATGGGGGCCAAATACTTCAGTAAGATTGATCTGAAGTCTGGCTACCACCAGGTCCCAATAGAACAAACAGATGTATGGAAGACTGCCTTAAAGTCAAAGGAAGGTCTTTTTGAATGGTTAGTCATGCCCTTTGGTTTGACAAATGCTCCAACCACTTTCATGAGAATGATGGACGATATCCTATGACCATTCACCAATACTTTTGTAGTGGTGTATCTGGATGCCATCCTCATCTACAACAAGACTTGGGTGGAACACTTGCAACATATTCAATAAGTTCTGCACACCCTGCAACAACAAAAGCTATACACCAACTTGGAAAAATGCTCCTTTGGCATGGATAAATTCCATTACCTGGGATACATCGTTGATCAACATGGCATGCATGTGGATCCAACAAAGATCCAGATCATCCATGACTGGCCAGCCCCAATCACACTTATTGAGCTTCAGAGCTTCTTGGGCCTTGCCAATTTCTACCGCAGGTTCATGTTGGGATTCTTCCATATTGCTTGGGCCCTCGACCAAGTAACTAGGGGTGGTGGTAAGGAAAGATTTGTGTGGGTCCGGAACCAAAAAGCGTTCAATGATTTGAAGCAACGCTTGTGCTTAACCCCAATAATTTCATTACCGGACCTACAACAACCCTTTGAGATCGAGACATATGCTTCAGACTATGTTGTGGGTGCCATTCTCACTCAGCACGACCACCCCGTGGCCTATCATAGTGAGACACTATCATATGTTGTCCGTAAGTACCCTACTTATGACAAAAAAATGTACTCCATTGTGGAATCCTGTCGCCAGTGGAGACATTACATTCTTGGGAAGGAGACAGTCATCCACACCGATCATAAACCACTAAAGTTCATGCAGACACATGGAAAATTGCAGAATGATCGCCATAAGAAGTTGTCCACATACTTGCAAAAATTCCACCTCAACATCAATTATAAAACAAGAAGTACCAACTGAGTCGGGGATTACCTCAATCGACCACCAGTCGCGACACTCACCACAATACTAGACTCTTGCAGCCACGAGACCTCTAGATGGCCCCAACTTTATGAGATAGACCCGGACTTCGACACCACCTACCAAATGTTGGGCGCAAACTCAGTTGTCACTAATTTCCATCTTCAAGATGGGTTGTTGCGTTGTATGTTCCATATTTTTGTTCCATCAAGTGAGTGAGCGAAGATGATTTGGAAAGCCCACTACAGTCGGGTGGCAGGACACTTCAGCATTGAAAAGACATTGACAATGATACAAAAATATTTCTACTGGTTGAAACTTTGACATGATGTCAACAAGTATATTGGGTCCTACACTGCCTGTGCTATTGCCAAACCAACCACTAAGAAACAGGGCCTATACATCCCTCTTCCTACTCCTGACAGGCCATGGGAATCCATCTCAATGGACTATATGTCGGGTCTCCCATCCACCAAGAGTGAAATGACTGTGTTTTTGTGGTTATTGATCGCTTTTCTAAGATGGCGATTATGACTGCCTGTAAGAAGAACATCACAGTAGAGGCTACTATCAAGCTCTTCTTTGAACGATTCTGGGTACATTTTGGAATCTCGCAAACCATTGTCTTAGATCGTAACAGTTGGTTTCTCAACACATTATGGTCGAGCCTCTGGTCATTGCTAGACACCAAGCTCACCAAATCCATGACCTTCCACCCCCAGACAGATGGTGAAACCGAGGTCGTAAATCAAATGATCGTGCATATCATGTGCATGTACAATTCAAAGCAGCCCCGCACATGGGATGAGAATCTTCCCTATGTTCAACATAGCTGCAACCGAACCTTGCATAACTCAATCGGCCATAGCCCCTTTCAAGTGGGGTTGAGATTCCAACCATTGGGTCCCATGGATGTTACACTACCCCTTGCAACCACCTCAACCGACTCATCCGCTGCTCCAACTAAAGCAGACAAAACCACCCGGTTCATTGAGTGGATCCAACACATCCGCCAATAGGTTCGAGATATTCTACAGAAGTCCAATGCCAAGTACAAGCAGTGCCATGAACAACATCGAGTGCCACATAAGTTTCAGGTGGGCGAAAAAGTTTGGTTACACTTGCAGAAAGAACGCCTTACAGGGCCCCATCGGAAGCTTCGTCCACTCTGTTATGGGTCGTACACCATCACCAAGGTTGTGGGTGACAATGTTGTTTAGCTCAACATTCCTCCTTTCCTTGGCCTGCACCAAGTGTTCAACGTGGATCTCCTTTGACCTTATTTCCCACCATTATTGGACACCTTAGAGATAGTAGAACAGTTGACACCAACATAGATCAACCCAGACTGCATACAATAGGCATCTAGTAATCAGATTGTGGACACATAGGTCAAGGGCACTCGCCATCAAATGATCCAGCTTTATCGAGTTGTCAAAGTAGGGCAACTCCTACACCAAGGAAAGTGGCCCACCTGGGGCCAAATTCAACATAAAGTTCCTCATCTGATGGAGAAACTCAACACAATGGATACCATTGCTTCCTAAGGGAGGAGGATTGATCTAGATGGATGTCGGTGGCCTCCCACCTATTCCAACTGGCTCATTTTAGCAGTTTTCCAGTTTGACAATTTTCTCCTAGTTTTTGGGTCCCTAACTTTCATGGCCGTTTTAAGGCCCTAAACAACATTTTTAGAATAAGGGAGGAGGATTGATCCAGATGAATGTCGGTGGCCTCCCACCTATTCCAACTGGCTCATTTTGGCAGTTTTCCAGTTTGGCATTTTTTCCTAGTTTTTGGGTCCCTGACATACAGGGTCGTTTTGAGGCCCTAAGCAACATTTTTAGGGCTCGCATCTTGTTTTGGGCCCTAAAAACGCTTGCATCTTATCAGAGCTTCCTCTTGATCTGGCTTTTGGCCACAAACAAATTTTCTCTTATTTTTTTGGTCCTTGGCCATTTGAAGTCTAAAATTTCCGTTGCAAAATACAATATTGAAGAAAACTAAACTATTACCCAAAAATTAAAAAAGAGATTCCTTCCATTGACAAAAATATTGAAAAGAAAGAAAGTGTAAAATAATGGTTTAAACTACCACAATTTTTTCGGTAGATTCAAACTCTTTACTTCAGCACAAGAAATAAATATCTATATCCTGGAAATTCACGTACAATAATTAATTGAACAAGAAGTTTTTGTTTCCATAAAGAAAAAAGAAAACACACACACACATATATATATAAGGAAAAAGAAAAGAATATATTTTTCCCTATTATAAAGAAAAATAAAAGAATAAAAACAAAATATTATTACTAGCTAGTGCGTACATCAATATCCACTATTTACAACCGTGCAACCACAAGTTATTTTGTACAACATTTTTCGTACGATTTTAAGTGCAGTAACTCTACTGTTCATTATACCAATCCATACAATTGCCATAGAAGTAAAAGGGTAAATAACCACCGTTTAACAAAAAGTCGTGACCTTTGTTAAAACAAAACAGAAAGGAAAAAAAAAATAATCAACTTCTAAGTTATATTAATTTTAAGAAGTGAAGAATATATGTGAAAAATATAAAAGGAGGATATATAATAAAAAAAGTCAAAAGTTTCCAATTAAAAAAAAGGTTGTTTCAAAAGTTCACAAATTCAGTGAGTTAAGGAAGGAGTATAACTAAAAGATTTTTTTTGGATAGTGTGAAGGTAATATTAAATTATTTTTCATTAATTACCAAGGAAAAAAAAGGAGATTAAATGAATATAAAATTACTTTTGGTAAAGTATAAGAAAATATTCCAAGTTTTTTAACTCTCTCTCTATATATAAAGAAGAATTATCAAGGATTATTTTCTTAAAAGAGTATAAAGGAATATTAGAGGAAGATATCTATTAAGTCAAGAAGCTTAAGTTTTATTATTATTAAAGAGATATTATAATAATTATAAGGTCAATTCAAATTAAAAAATGGATTTTAAGGAAGGAATATTTTCTCGTAAAAATCATCTAACTAGATGCATTAGATTATTAATATTTAGAGGAAATATTCAAGAAAAAGAAGTTAGCATCCACATTTTCCCAGATAAGAAGAAAAATCACATAAGTATGGATTTGGCGAATCAATTAATAATTCCAAAGACAAATGTAATCGAAACAAAACACATTTTTTTTGGCAATAAATGTGACATCAAGGACTTACCGTTGACACTTGAAGAT
The DNA here is from genome assembly GCA_009831015.1 of Picea engelmannii. Lineage (NCBI taxonomy): Eukaryota > Viridiplantae > Streptophyta > Pinopsida > Pinales > Pinaceae > Picea > Picea engelmannii. The sequence continues at coordinate 217,919 of ML778724.1, read as the reverse complement.
TATAAACTCGTATCGAATTTCGAGGTTACAACTATATATGAAAAAGAGGTTGATATAATCCTCGACTTGACTTGGTTAGAGACGCTAGGTAGCTTAATATTAAACCTCAAGAAAAACTTTTAATGTTTTCCTTCAAGAAGAAAATAAAATACAATTACATGACGTCTTAGTGAAGTCAGATTCAATATCTACGTCAAAAGATCTTGATCGGATCTCCAAAACACTACTTTCAGATAAACAATAGTTAATACTTGAGATCCAAAAGGAGTGTGACAAAATAGCCATAGACAAAGATGAAAAAATTTGTCGCCTAAAAATCCATAATCAAAGTTTACTCACCTAGATTAAGAAGATAAAGAGTGATAAGAAGACGGTATAGGAAAATTTAGAACTACTTGTTAATAAGGAATCATTGGTAGATAAAGAGACAATGATTGAACCTATGGAACTATAGAAGTCTTCAAATGGGAAAAACTTGATGGTGGATAAAACAATTAATATAGATCGAGTCAACCTTACAGCTCAAAAGGATTCAATTGATGTAAAGAGGTCTTCACATGTCGAAGTAGAAACAAGCCAGGGCTATGAAGAAGACTCAATTACAAGTGTTAATCAAGAAGAAGCTACAAGTATACGAAGTAAAGATCGGGTTGCAAGGATGCCTTATAGACATCATGATCACAAAAATCGATACTTCAACCAATCAATGTATCCACATAAACAAATGACAAATATCTCAAAAATTATTACCTCCATTACAAATGATGCTCAAGGTAGAAGTTATCATGGGAGTGAAAATACATCAAATTGTCTACAAGAACCCCATAAAAGCCCCATTGTGTCAAAGGTCGATTTAAGGTGGGCAGACTCCCTTACAATTCGATGGTTCTACGCAACGCTTAGAAGATCTTATCATTTCAAGTCCACAACGATCACTAATTCAAGAATAAAGAATAAGGAGACGATACTACAAGCTAGAGCAAGAGATAAGTCTTCCATAAGTATGCTTTGAGGACAAATCATTTTTAAGGGGAAGACAATGTTATAAACATAATATATAATAATAAATATAAATACATTATAATAGTTAATGAATAATTAATGAAGAGACACATTCCCAATGAAAGGTCACATATTTTCATGGAAGGGTACTCCTGTGTGGGTATATAAGGCCCTCATTCTTATTGTATCTCATCATCTCATATTCATATACATTATTATTTAATATTTATCCTTTATGGATTATAAATTGTTGTCCTACCTACATTGGGTATTTATCTGGTGAACCGGCTTAGTTCACCACATGTTGCTCTTCATGTTTCCTCGTCGCTTCCTCAATGACTTCCTTCGCGACATCCCGTACTTGGTAGCCGATTTGGTCCATGTAATCACTGGTCAAATTGTAGACTAGGGGTTCCTTGTGCACCTTGGTCTTCTTGCGTGCACCTCCTACTACCTCCTTTCCATTATCTTTGTGTTTCACTCCTATCGTGGGGACTATCTATTGTGCCTCTATTATTGATGGCCTAGGTGTATCTCCTATGCCATTTTTCTGGTCATTCCCCGGCCCCTCATCCAGTTCGTCATCACTCTTATCCTATTCTTCTTCATCTTTTGGGTGCCCCACTTTTTCTGTTGGGGTTTTCCACCCATCTTCCCAATCATTCACAATCAAGCATACATTCTCTGTTGTCAACCTATAGCTGGTGGGCAGCCACTGGTGCGTAGGTTCCTTATTTGCTTGCACATACATACTGTGCATGCCTACTTTGAATCACACAATATCCTTGTAGATTTCCACTGTCTCTACTAAGATGCACGGTGTATGTTCGATTAGAAACCTGATATTATCAAAGTATACAAAAAATGTAACATTATTGTCATGTTGCCTCCTTTTGTTTTTCATATGACATAAGTTGGCATACCGCACGACTATATTACCTCTACCAGTTGTTCCCATGCGTTGGTAGTATCTCGGTTCTTGCCAGCCTACCAGTGCAACCAGAATCAAAATCCATGCATAATGAAATTATGTACCCTTCTCCTGGGCCTCGATACAGTGTGTTAAAAATTGATTCGGGAAGAAGGTGGCCCAATGAATTTGGACCCCTTCTAAGCATTTTTCTGCGGTCACGATCACTACAGTCGGTACTTCGTCCTTATGACACTTGCGCAACAATTTGCAGGCCAACACTTGCGTTGCAAACCAAACACCGCTATCATTGATGTTCGTGACATCCAATCCCCTTTTCTCCCTAAAGGTGTGAAATTTCTCCTTCATTGATTCTAATAAGGCTCTCTCCCCTGCCTTGTTGAACAAAATGGTTGGATCCTCTCCTACTTTCGGTAGCCCTATGATCCGCGCAATCAATGCAACATCAATTGACACTAGTGGGTCAAACCACAATGTTTCTCCATGGACGCAACTAGGTAGTGACTTAACATGGACATTGATTTCTAGGTTGTGTCTGAAGTGTGGAACCTTCAATAGGTGCAGTATTCCTGACTTCACGAGTCCCATTTCCCACATCTGCATTTCCAACAATATCGCTCCTATGCCTGGTACGCTCTTAGCGCACAAGAAATTTTCCCTGGCCAGCTCAGGAAACTTCTGCTCGTCTATGATATCTTGATCCACAAACTTGAGGGAAGCAACCTTGTCGAGCATGTCTCCTTCAATACTTACACTAGGTGGTGTTATTGCGCAGTTTGTAGCTAGGATAAAAGGCTATAAGATAGAAGGCCAAATTGGCGTAACAGGAACCAATCCCACCCAATGTCACCACAATGGGATGGTTCTTTCTCTTTAGGGAGGTTAGGCCCAGGGGAGACATCCCCAGTGACCTGGGATTTTGAAGAGGCAAAAAGGCTAATAATACCAAGATAAGGTTTTCTCCCTTCACAAGTCACCACCCAAACAGATAGTCCGACCAAAGGCCAATTTAAGAAGTAAAACCCCCAAAGAAGTGTACCTGCCAGGAACAAAGCAACAACAAGCTGATATGTGCAGGCTATTTCAATGGGTTAGTACTTCATAAGACTATTTGATAAATACATCTAAGCAATTAGCAATAAATGTTGACGAAGTCAATGTTTATCAATATCAATTAAAAGTTATAACACTTCACCAATAAATATTGGAACAATGTAGCATTCAATGTAACCAATCAACATCGTATTCAATTAATGCCTAAACCATCATTCAATTGCTCTTAAAACAAAATTTTGTTGTATTAAAGATGAAATAACCAATGATGATGTTAGAAACTAGGGTTAGTAGGTTAGTCTAGGCTAGGGTTAGTGTAGTTAGGGTTTGAAATTCAAAGTGTTTGAGAGTATTTAGATCAAGTTCTACTTCAACGCTTGGGGTCTTAGGATCAGTGCCTTAGGGTTTAATGGAGTCAATAATGAAGGACACAAGAGTTGAAGGAAACAAAGACTAAGGACAAGAGGGAGAAGTTTTGAGGTGTTGCTAAGGCAAGGCCTCAAAATCAAAACCCTAGGGGAGAGAGGCTCACTTCGATGTTGCTACAACAAGGCCTCATGCTCTCTCCTCCTTCCTTAGGTCAACTTGGCAAAACAACTAGCTCAAATGAAGCACAAAAACAAGACAAGAAGGCTTAATGAGAGAGAGTGTTGCTACAGAAAGGCCCTTTCATCAAACCCTAAAAGAAAAACGGCCTGAAGTGTAGATAACCTAGGCCTGGGAGGTCTTATTCCTCTTGAATTATAAATGGTATGGATAGCAAATGAGAGGAAGAAAAAGGAGTGTAGCTATGGCTAGGCTCTCTTTTTCTTCTTCAATGGCTGAAAATTTCTCTATCAGGGGACATGAGACAAGGACCTACTTGTGTGCTTGTCACCTAGGGTTTTGATTTAGCAAAATTTATAAACATATGCAAGAAATTAGACTACAACCATTCATTCGAGAAGTTTTGCAGAAAAATACTTACAATTCATCAAGAAATAACCATGCAAACCCTAGTTGTAACACCTTCCTTCAAGAGAAATGCCAAAATATGCCAAAAATGTCTTCCTTCAACAAGTGTGCCTCCTTAAATAAGTCAATAACCCAAGATAGGGAGCAAATTTCAGACCTCACCAAGTGGTGAGTGAAAGATGATAAAAAAATGAGAGTGAAAATCTCCCTTTTATACAAAACCTTGACCTAATTTTACATTTTAGGTCAGGTAAAAAGGCCGACAAGGCCAAAATATCAAATCATACTGTTTTACATTAAATTGTCAAGTTAAAACACTAAATCAAGCTGAAAGGAGAGTAAAATCCCCTCCAAGGGAGACATTATCCCTTTTCAGGGCAGATGGGTTGTCGTGGAACAAAATGTTAGCCCTCCTTGGGCTTCTCCAACCTGCCACACGTGCCACTGTTGCCTAGTCGGCATTCCCCAAACATCCATGATGCTGGGTGACGTCATGGTCAAGGTGGTGACATCCTAGGCCTCCAAAGGCCAATGTTCCACTAAGAGAGGGTCATCCCGCCTAGGTCAAGCTGTGTCGGGGTGCCTCTGGTGGAATGTTCTCTTCTTCTCCGGTGCAAAGCCCCTGATCCATCTGTGTCCTATCTCTGCCCCCTGATGGGGTCTCAACATCCATCTGGTGGGCTCTTCAGCCCCATGGAGGTCCGAACTGATCATATCCCCATGTATACCGGTCCAAATGGTACCTGTCCATTGAGCATGGTCCTACACATCAAAGGCTACGCCCTCCGTGGGCTCATTAGTCACAGGGATCATAGCAATGTCAATCACATCTCATCATCAATATTATTAAACATATTCATAAAATCCCTAATACATCAGTTAACGAATCAAAGATGTTACACAAGCCTGCAATACAAGTCTGGAGAAAAGGACAAGGCGTCCTATTGGGCTAGTGTCCACAGGAAAAGGAAAGTTCCCGAAAAGACCTCATCCAAGCCATGTAAGTGGGTGATGTAGTCAGGGGATGTCCAAGCATGTAGGTGCAGTGAAGGCCAAGGATGCAAAGGTGTTACCTGTGGGTGCCTTTATAGAAGGTGAGTTGTACCTGTCACGGATGCATTTTTTCCAAGCCCATTCTTTCCTTTATTCTTTTTTGTTTTTTTAATTCAAGAGCTAATCAGGGGACACTGCCTTGGCATGGTGACCAGAGCTGACAGTGTTACCCACAAGTACTTTCATAGAGATGAGAAGGTTGGCTCATGATGAGACCCCCTTTCCCTTGGCCATGCAACCAAGAGTCATTGCCCTGGCGTGGTAACCAACTGGTGGCAATGTCATACTGCTAGGTACCCATGGTCTTAATAGGCTGGCTCGCGATGAGACCCCCTATCCTCTGACTAGGTCTTGTTTTATTATTTTTCCGGGTCCCTCTTGTTTCTTGCTGAGAATCCTTTTATTGCTTTCTCGGGGATCCCTGGGCAAAGCATCTCGAGGTTTTATTCTTAGGCTTTTATCTTTTACCAGCTTGCTTTTACCTTCTGGGCCTTTAGCCCCTTCTTCCCACAAGGTAAGGTGCAGTCTTGAAAATAGGTCAGCCCAATGCCCGGACAAGGGGAATGTCATAAGTGAGTGGGAAGTAAGATGAAGAAGTGGTGCTATGAGGGGAGTGGACTATGGATTTTCAGAAATCCTCCTCGTGACAAACCAAAACCTACAGATACAGGCTTTCTAGGGCACCCTATCAATCCACCCAAACATGGTTAGGTGGGCAAATGTAAGATCCAAGAAGTTGTTAGAAATAAAAGGAATTAGATGCATACGTTTAAAGGTTTTAACGATCAAATGTGACACATACCATGATACCTGGACTAATTACCTCATGAAGAAGGAACCTCTTTTGATACAGGACCAAACCGATGGTGATGGATGTTGTTGTTGCTGACAAGACAAAGACTATGGAAGAAGAAAAGGTGGGCCCTCTAGGGCCATGCATGGGTCAATCCTGCTCTCGGTACTCCATGTCTCGGACCTGTGGGCCTCAAGACATGATCTCCTAGTTATCCTTGAAAAGTGAGGATAACATCTGGCTCCAACTCGAGGACATGTGCTCACCGTAGAGCGCATGAGAACCTCAACATCTCCTGCAGACCTGCTTGATCTCGAAAGAAGCATCGGTAACAAAAAGGGGTGGTAATGCCACCCCAACATACATAAATATATATACTAAAATAAAGAAATCAATGAATATGAAGCAAACTGCTCACCTGTACTTACCTGTTTGCTGGATATTGTATTCAAACAACCAGTGAAGCCAATCCAATAATGTCCCACAATACCTGCCTTTGTGCTTCATCATAAACAAGAACAATGAAAAATCAAGCACAAAAATGACATGGGTTAGAGCGTAAATCATATCATCGGAAATCATAAAGTCTAACTCATGGAGGTGGGTGGGAGGGATAAAATCTTGCCAAGTCCATATCTGAGGAGAGCACTCAATCCACCTCCGGAAGGGGTCATGAAAAGTCCAAGGTTCAGAACACTAACTCTGAGGGCTGGTAAATTGGCCACCTAGGACGTCTTCACACTTTGGAGCTCCGGAAGGGATCGACAAAGATCTAGCAGAGGATTGGCAAACTCTCAAGGGAAGGTTGAAACATTGAGAAGATAGACTCAAATCTATAGTTTTCAACCAACCCTTGAATTCTCGGGTTTTGCTTTAGAGGAAACTCAATATAAAAGATATAATTTCCAACTACACCTTTAATGACACAACAAGGTAATGCAATAAAGGTGGTTGGGGAAAAAGGTCATGAGAATCCTTCTTTAGGCAAATAATATTCTTACCCCCATCAAAACCTGAGCATAGTGGTGGTTGATAGTCATTTTCATAGGGTAAATCTAAGTTCTCGGATGGGTAATCATCAAAGACCTCAAGGTAAGGCCGAAAATCATCAAGCAAATATGGTACTTGGTCAACCTTGGGTGTTTGGGGAGCATCGGTAAAAATCTCATCTACTTGTTGCCGCTGGTCAAGAGACTGTTGTGATAATTGCAAGGGAAACACTTGGAGATGAATCTCTATGTCGTAGATGGGATCCATATCATAACCGACTGCATCCCACCCACATCTCCCCAACATGTATGAACTCATCAATGTTATCATCTATGTCATTATCGGTATCATAACATGTAGGGTTTGAAGCATTCTTGCTCATCTCCTCCTCATCTTCCTTATCACAAAGTATAACATTATCAAAAACTAGGAGAGGAGGGAAAATTACTTTTTCTTCTTGTGCAGGAGTTTTGAAGACTTGGGTGTCTTCAACATTTGTCATGGTTTCATCCTCAAGAACTACCCCTTCATCTTTAGTTGTGCAGCATGGAAGGTCTGATTCTTTCGGGGATTCCATTTCTCCTTCATTTTCTGAATCATGGGACAAGGTGTCATCGGAATCCTGAAGTGGAAAGCAACTAACCTCATCTTCGCTTTGATGTGTAGGAGAAACAGTTTCTTGGATGAGCTCATCAAAGGGAGGAGCACGGGTTGGTACTTCACCATCTTGCTTAGGTTTTTGCTCCTTAATCACGTCCTCATTCTGCTGGTTAAAAACTTGTTCCCTTCTTTCTTGGGGATCATCAGTAAAGGTTTCAAAGGAAACTAGTTTCATCAGGATGAGAGTGTCCATGGTACGGTCATTGGTTTTGTACAAGGTGTTGTTGGGAAAAATACCCTACGGACTAGCAAACTAGGGTCAGACTTGCATGCAGATTTTGACCGTAAAGAAATTACTTTTTAATATACCACCCAAAACTTAAACCCCTCTTTCAAAATACATGCATGGAAAGAAACTACTAACCTTTTTACTGATGTTTGATGTAGATCCTCCATTGCGCTTTGCCCGCTTGCTTGTGCTGCTCCTTCCAAAGATAATCCTGCAATCCAGACAAAACACTACGCATGCATGCTACTTTTCTACTTGAGGGTTAGAAATTAAGCATAAATTAAACAAATCATAGATAAATCATGCATTGGGACGGGAAAAGTATTCTTTTATTATTTTCAAAATGAATCAACTTACAATCAAAGTCGAGACTGGCCACCGCTCCTTGATCCTGATCCTGGGCTCCTCCTCTTCTTTTGTCCTCCAACTTCTTTGCGTTAATTCTCCTTAGGCTTGAGGAAAGGCTAAAGGGTTGGGACAATGGATTCGACAAATGGGTAGAGTTTCTTCTCTATAATTTTCCTCTTCCAAATGGTACCCCTGCCCCTTCTTTTATAGGCTAGAAGGAGCTAGGGTTTTGGACGAACTCTCGGCCATGCATGGCCGGGAGTTTCAGTTAACTGACCCATAGCTTTTTGTCTCGTCGGAAACTTTCCTATTTTTGTGTTTTGTTAGGTAAACGTGGGCTGTAGTAGGCCTGCCAGCGTTCACACACGTGCATTAGTGGGTTAGGGCGCGTGGACCTTGACCCAAGAGGATTTTCAAAGAGGTCTTTCAGCAGATGTTTTGGCAATGAAGGGATATGAGTTGGCATGATGCCAGGTAAGCATGTGTGGTGCAATTTAGGGTTATAACAAATGCCCCCTAATGTGTGAGGTCAGAAGAGCATCTGATGGC
>ML778724.1:165244-177982 GCA_009831015.1 Picea engelmannii | reverse complement strand
TCCTCCCCTTAGGGTTTTGACTTTGTGGCCCTGCCTTTGCAGCACTACAAAGCCTAACTCTCCCATCCTTAGATTTAGATTCTCCCAAGCCATTAGCCTTACTCCTTGACTCCATTTACCCAAGGCACTAGTCTAAGAACAAAACGTTGAGTCTTTTATGCTCCAAAACATCTTTCAAACTTTCTTGATTTGAAACCCTAACTAACCCCAACGATTTTACTAACCCTAACCCTAAGATGACGTCATGCCTTTATTGAACCTTTGATTGGTATAAAAATTGCGGCTAGGTCATCCTTTGATTGGCATTGATGTGTTGAATATTTTCATTGGTCTAATTTGCAAAACGTCCACCTCTTTGCCTCTTAAACTAACCTCAATTTAGGGCTGACATCACCTTTGTAGCAGCAACAATATTGATGACGTCAAGCCTCTTTTAACCATTATTTAAGTGTAAGACTTTGTGTTTTTGGTTGGCATTGAAGTATAGATTACTTTCTTTGGCTTATTGTGCAAAACGTCTCACTTTTTTCCTTCCAAAACTAGCATAAATTAGGGCTGATGTCACCCCCAATCTGCAATAGTGACACAGCAACAATATTTATATATGAGCAGATTTATGATATTTATTGCATTATGATATAATAAGGATTGATTTTACACATTGAATGCCCATATCTCTTGTGTATTTATTGAAGAAGTGACATAAACTATAAGTCTAATTGCAATCATTGACTTCGTCAATAATTACTTTCATTAATGCTCATATATGTTAGAGATAGTCATTAATGTTTTGAAGTACTAACCACTGCAGCACATTTCTAGTTTTATTTGCCTTGTCTCGCAAACAGGTGCCATTCAGTGGAATATCTTCTCTTTGACTATCATCCTGGCAGTAATCTGTGAAGGGAAAGCTTACTTTGACCTTTGAAGCCTTAAAACCTTGACCCTTCTCCTTCAGAACCCCAGATTACTAGGGACGTCTCCCTTGGGATTAGCCACCCTAAATAGAAAGAGCTCCCCATCGAGGTGACAATGGGTGGGGAAGTTCTTGTTACGCCAGTTTGAGCCTTGACTCCAAGCTACTTAAACCTTTCCTACAAACTGAGCGATAACAGGTACCAAACCTAATGTCTTCTACACTGTGACCAATGTTCCATTCCTTCTTTGTGTGCATCCCACCATCTAATTGGAGTCACTTTTAGGACAACATCCAGTGCCAACAACCTTCGCTATTCAGGTACTTGCAACTCAAATTCCTTTACAAACAAACTTATATTAGTCAATCCATCATTATTGGGCAGGTCACATAATTTTGTTCCAATCCAACGCAAGGATCGGGTTATGCATGCACATCATCTAGTTGACACTTCATGCATCTGTTGTTGCCAATGGTCTAGACCTTCCTCTGAATCTGATGCACACGAACTGATACTTCTCCAACTTAGTGCACCATCTACATTAGGGTTAACATAATCATGCATCCACACAGTCATGTGAAACAAATTGTCAATGTCATTTCCTCTCGCTGGCTCTATGTATCTCTTTCCTTCTGTTGGGTCCAATGGTGCAGTAATTTTCAAATCTCTGACTTCAAATATCATTTCCCTCTTCTTCAAATTAATGATTGTTTGGTTATCAAATTCCCATTCAAGTCCCATCAGTGTTGGATATGGTCGACTATCATCCACGATCTCAATAACTTCAAAGTCTGTCGTGTTGCACACCCCATTTGTGTTCACATGTACTCCTGTCAATCGACCAATTGGTACTATTTTGTGTTGATTCGCGAGCCTTAACTGAACATAAGACTATACTAGCTTCACTTTTTCCATCATCTCCCAAGTCTGATTTGGTAAAACATTCACATCAGACCCCAAGTCCAAGATAACAGTATCCACATCGTATTCCCCAATATGCACACTGAATCTGAATTCTTCGTTGGTCCTCTTCCAACGCAGTACACGATTTACCACCCTTTGTGCGATGGGAGTTTCCTTTCCTTGTTACATGGATCAATAATGTCATATAGTGTATTCAATGCAGTTTCATCTTTCATTAGCGCTATACAACTTGTCAAGAATTCTCTTATAGTGCTTACCTTCCCATTTGGTTTCTCTAACACAAAGCAATCTCCGACATGAGGCTGGAACAATGTTGATGCTCCCCAATCTTGTCCAAGTACCTCTTTTCTTACCCTCTGATATGACTCATTTTCTTGCTAAGGATCAAAGGTTGGCATAGGTCATGTTGACTTCCTTACCTATTGCTCATTCTGATTTCCTTCATTCATCATATCAACTCGTGTTCTAGTTCCTCCGCGCATAACAAATGCTATTCTAGATCCTTCATTGTGTTTTTCGGTGGACATTTTCTGCACATTCTGATTTGGATTATGGTTTTGATTTCCTCTTGCCTGTCATTTTGAAACTAGTTGAGGATAATATTTTGTCGCATGGTCCAATTCTCTATAGTATGTGCACATTGTACATAAATTTGGGCAATCACGGGATAAATGTCCCGGTTGATTACAATTGTAACATATAATCGGTCCTCTTCCTCCCCTACCAAAATTTCCTCTACCTCAATCTCTACCAAAATTTACCCTATTTCCTGGATTAAATCCTCTTTGATTATTATATTTTGGACCACCCCCTTCTATTGCAACATTCTCCTCTTGAATCCTGTACATATCTATAGTGCGCTCACTCATCAGATCAAATGAACGATAGTCCTTTTCTTCATGTCAGACTAACTTGGAAAAATTGCAAAACAAGTTCCTTGGTGTACTTTGATAGTTTTGTACTAATGGACACTCAGTTGGATGATGTCCCCATTTCTTACATATCTTGCAATACCCCCCTCTTGCTAATGGATTCGACGCTCCAGTCGCCAAATACTGCATGAATGTTGGGCACTCGTCCTTGTGATGACCTTTAGTCCTATGCTTGGTACACTAAACTTGTTCTTGTTTCTCCTTCCCTTTTGTAAGTTCTTCCAGTTGAATTGTCAAAGCATCCAATTGCATCTAAACTTGTGCCATCCCTCCACTGGCTCCTACAGGGGATGATTCCAATTTCATTGCAATTTCCAGCGCCTTGCGATGCGACACAACCTTCTGTTGAATCAACAACCCGTGAATGTGTGGTAGAAGTCCTGCAATAAACCATTCTTGATGTTGTTGATCAGGGATCTGGAAATTCAGTCTACCCATTAGATCCTTGAATCTTTGATCGAAGTCTCACACCAACTCAGTTGGTACCTGTTTAATCAGTTTCAGTTCTATAATGTACTGTGACTCAGACTTTGACTTCTTTAACTCTTTCAACAACGCTTGCCTTATCTCTGCAAAAGTCCTAGCTTGTCATGTAGGTGTGGTACTCTGTAGTTTCATGTACCATACTAATGCACGACCTTGAAATTTTGTTTCTAACTGCTTAATATTCATAGCCTTGTCCTAGACATTCTTTGTGGCCCAAATTATCTCACAAACAAACAGATGTTGTTCTGGGTCCTCTGACCCAACTCCCTGGAACTTAGGCAGTCTGAGGGTGTTGTCTACCCCTACCATGTTGCTTTGTGTAGTCCCTCCTCTTGGTGATGTTGGTTGACTCTGATTCTAAACACTGCTTCCACCGCTCTGTTTGCTACTACTTTGTCCTCCCTTGCTAACTATAAGTTCTTTTGATAAGTCTTCAATTGTAATCTTTGATTGTGGTGATGCACATGGGGTTGTGGATTCGACACAAGATACAGTCTGAGTAGGACTTAACGACTCTTCTATGATAGGACTAGACTGAGATTCCTCTTCCTCTCCTCTTATGTGTGGTATTTCCACGATTTGGACTATTGCGCAAGGTTCTCTCCACTCTGGTTCATTACACGATTGCCCTTTCTCAGCCCCAGTATTTCACCTCTTGTGCCTCCTTCCTCCATGAAATACTCTAAACTCGTCTTCTTCCTCTGGTATACCCTCTTCAGTCCTCTGCATACTCAGTCCCTCCCTTCCTGTTTCATTGCTTCCTTTGTTCTCTCTTGTTCTCAGGATATCCTCTTGTCATCCCCCAATTCCCTATGTGCGTGAATCCCCTTAGAAATTGGAATCCATCGTCATCACACACTTGTCACACAACAACATCTTTATCCATGTACCTAATGATTTCATGACCCTTCCACGCGGACCTCTGAAGAAGTCCATTTCTACAACATTGTATGACTAGGTACAATCTACTTCAAATTCTGTAATATAACCTCCTAATATACTATCCAACCATAAATCAATTGTGTGAGTAGTTGGATTGCTTACATAATTCAGTTGTCTTACCAACTTAGTAGTCCAATTCCTCGATGTTGCAGTTCGGTACCTTCCAATATTCTCTACTAATATTTCTAACCACTCTATCAAGATGATTGAAAATTCACCAAAGAAAATTTCATGCAATTATGTGTACACATACCTTTGCATCCATTATTCATTACTCATAAAAGGGTTTCTATTCTCTTTTTGAGCAAACTCTCATTCCTTCCTTTCCAACCATTATGAGATCTCTTTCTTAATCGGCCTCCAAAACATTCCCTCAATTGCAAATTTTGGGTCCCGACAACAGAACCATTTGTTAGCACTACGCACGGTTGTAAGACCCTAGGTTCAACTTATCTTTGACCAACAAAACCCTTCAGACACCGACCCTTTCAACATCACCTGCATGTGCAGATGAAGTCTCACCCGAGGTATCTATTGGGACTGCATGAACCATGTTTCTGCAGTAGAGAGGGAATGGGAGGTGATTATTCTATTCATTCTTACTTATTGGTTATGTGCGCGTTGTTCTATCTTTGTTCTTCGTTAGCTACTTAGTGAGTTCAGATTCATATTACCATTATATTCCATATTACAACATAAACTCATTATTGTAACAGTCGTAACAATTGCGCAATGATTATACATAAGACAAATCTAATATAGTATGCATCCAGATAGAATCCATGAACAATCACACAAAAGACATTCAACACAGGATTTAGCATGGTTCACCCAACTCTGGGTTACGTCCACATCGGCTAGCTTCTTTATTATGCATTTGGCAATTGGTTCAGCCTTGTGCACTGCGCTTACAAAGATATATCATGGTTTTCTTTCCTTTCTCCTAGCCTAGTCGTTCTACAGTGCAATCCTTTCTCTCTCTCTGCATAATCTCCTTAGCATTTAGACATAGATTCTTTCATTTTCATCATATCCTATCACTCTTCTTATTTAACAGAACAAAACAATTCAAAACTCAAAAAAAAAAACCCCTATTTTCCCATCCCATTACATATTTATACATAAATTCTAGGAATTAAAACCCTACTTTGTTCATCCCAAAACCATATTACAATACATGATAACTCAAGTTAACTTGTTGTTCAAGCCGATTTCACCAGCTTTTCCGTTTACATGCTTCTTTTGCACTCTGAATGTTATTCTTCTTGATTTTGTGCGTCCTTCTATCTTTAACATGTCGGGTTGTCATCCTTCCTTTTTTCCCCTTTCTTCTCCTACTTTATTGTCTGCTTCATTCCTCTGTTTTATCCATCCGTTTTATTCTTTTGTCTATGCACTATACTCTTGTTTGTACCTCAACTGCGCATTATACTCCAGGTTGTGCCTCAATTGCGCACTCCCAAATCTTCCTTCTTCTTCTACGCACTTCTTCTATACTTAGTATTTTTATGTATATTATCTCCAAAATGCTTGTCCAACACCAATGTAGAGGGCGACTGCGTTGGTGCAGGAGGATTGAAAAAATTGAAACTTTTCTTGTGATGGAGGGTTTATTGCAATGATGGCATCGTGTTGGTTTACATTGGAGTCAAACCCCAATTGATGTTAATAGCAAGGTAGTAGGAGTCACAAATCGATCTACAAACTTAACGCTAGATCAAATGGTTTACCATAACTTGTCCCATGCTTCGTAATGCTGCCAATGCAGAAAGAACTCGTGGGAAACCTAGCGAAGATTCAAATTCGATTTTTTGAGAATAATATCAAAAGACAAATCGGGAAGATACATATAGAGAATACGTTTTACTCAAACCTTAGTCAAAGAACAAAAAAATGAGTCGAAGCAAAAACTCGTGGATGAAAGGTTTACGCAGAGAGAGGAGAGAATGATTCATCTCTCAACACCAGAAACCCTAACGATTTCATGCATACTAAGAAGGGCGCACACAGATAATCCTTCACACTGAATCGCAGAGGGACTTTCAGGGAATTTTATGCATGGGAGGATAAACTCTCATGGAGTTAACCCGAACTTTGATACCATTGTTAGGATAGGTATGGCAAAAAACTTAACTCCACACTTGTGTGATTGCATTCATGTGAAACCCAATAAATATACAAATCAGTGACTGTTGGTCTTCCTTAACAGTGACTCTTCCTATCACCTAGGACTCTTCATATTTACAATAATGTTACAATTAATGAAATCCCAAGGATTATGTGTCCAACATTATCTGGAAATTCATGGAATTTGATGTATGGAGAGCTCCCCATTGATGCATAGTGATGCAGGAGCATCTGACCTAGGAATCTTATGAAATTGACCTAAAGGTCAATCCTTTTTACTAAAGGGGGTTGGTCCCCTTAATTCTATTCATTTGTATGTTGTAATAAATGCTCAATGCCTCTGGGGGAGGCAAGTGCACCGGGGGGGTTCTCTTCCAACCTAGAGGAAAAAGAACCATAAGTTATCATTGGAATCTTGGGATGGATACTAACAACAAAGTTGAGGCCTATGTTCTGCTAAAAGGCATTCAACTAGCTCAGACTCAACAAATCCGAGATCTGAACGCCCTTGGCGACTCCAAAAATATAATAAGAATGATGGTCCACGGGACTAACCCAAGAGATTTAAGCCTAAAGCAAATAATTGACAGAATAAGAGTTGATTCACAGGACATCAAGATAACTTTCTACCACATTATGAAAGAACACAACAAAGAAGCAGATAAAATGGCGAACGCGGCCATTGGGAAAGCGCTTGGAACCTTAAGCGTGGAAGGAGTAGAAACTTCATCCCCCCTATTTTAATGCTTCATATGATCGAGTTCCAATCTGGAAAAGTTGGGGGAGGTGATAGGAGGTGCCTCATCACAACCTTAACCAGCACGGACAGACATGTGGACAAGAGAGGGGCTTGGGCTCCTCGAGTCGCTTGCCTAAGCAAAACCACGGGGAGCGAGCAAGCGAATATGAGTGGGGATGGGGATCCCGGAGACTGTAGAACACACCCAACCAGGTGGAGGAGTTGTGTTGACAACAGAGCTGGTGGGGAGCTAGCATTAAACCACATGGAGCAGGACAACATAAGAACGAGAAGGTGGCAAGGCAGGTCAAGTCACATTGCCCAAGGCAAAGTAGTGGCTAACGACATAAGTAGTTTAATCATGAAGCATAAAGTTCAGATGCCCTGTCATTCAACGTTTGTGAGTGTTTATGTCACCAAGGAACAGAAGAGGACGAACAAGGTGAGTGAAAGCCCTGCCACACAACTTACTCACCATTTCGACGTCAGAAATACCTCCAAGCCTGGGATCATGGAGATTGATGGAACTGTTCACAGGGAAATTCTCGCGAGCAAGCAGGTTCGCACGATCATACCATTAATGGACTCATGGGAGATAATGGCCCCGTCCTCGAGCCTGCATACGAAAAAGAAGTTCGACAGCTTGGGTAAGTTCATCCACACATCCTCTCTCATTTGGTGTCCAGATTCTTTTCATCCAGAACTCTCCCTCTCCTAGTTATCTCATGTATTCCTCGCACAAATCCCGTCCTATTTTCCTTTCTCGCTCCCAAAAGCCTCAGCATGCCCGCTCTGAGCCCGTCCTATCGGACTCCTGGCTCTTGCGCTCCCTCTCTTTCATCACCTGCTCATGGCCTCTGACCTTTCTCGCCCTCAATATTCTCCCACTAAAGGACTGTGGCTGCTTCAGGATCGTAGCGCTTTCAGAGTACGCAGTAATGCAAAGTGGAAAAGGAGTCTCAGCGGACTTGGGGCAGTGGTCGAGGACCTGATTGAAGATGAGTGCAGCAGTTGTAACAGGATTAGAATCCAATTTGGAGCAATCGGCACCAACAGGGCCTTTGAACTCGAAATGTTGTCCCAGCATAGGCACATGATAGAGAAGCTCCAAGACGAGAGCTACACCCAGAGAAGTCAGTTAGAGGAACACCACACAAAAATGGAGGCAATGCAGAGGATATTGGATCAGCTGGAAGGCGTGCAACATTCTCCAAGCAACCCGGGAGATCAATAGGAAAACTCCAAGAACGAACAATCAACATTAGTGAACCAAATTCCAGACCTGAATGAGCCACACCCAGAAACTATGCTGGAAATTCAACAGGTCAAACTAGAAAAGGGTAATTAAGCTATGTTGGTTTAATGTTTTGTCTTACAATCTGTATTGACAGTATCTTCTACCGGAGGTATCCGGGGAGCTATAATCTCATAAGTTTTGTTAGAAAAGGGGGACGCAATAGAAATTGCTACTGCTATAGTTATGCACCCTGCATAAGATATATGATTTTCTCTAGATGGCATCTCTCGAAGGTCTCTAATGACCATTTTTTTGTAATTCAGTGGATTCTTCCACACCTTTAATATATCTTTTCCCAGTTTCTGTTAAAAACAATAAATGCTCAATGCCTCTAGAAGACATCGAGCACAATTGGTTAGGAGGTTGTGTTTGTTCTAGGTTATAGGAACATAATCTCTGTAATTGAGCTTTTAGTTTAGATCTCTCGGATAATATTATTAGTCAACCAAGAGACTAGATTCAAAATATATTTGCATTGTAATGTGTGATGAAGGTTGGATTGGATGAGTGCGTGAGGTTTTTCAGTGAGGAGAATAGACATATGAAATTAGTTATGAAAGTTTTGTCAAAATCTGATTTTTATAATAAAATGCCAGCGTAGATTTTTTAAATTGGAGCCTTAACCTGTCACTCTCCCTCCCAGACTATCGAATATTGTGTGATAAATAATTGCAGGTCGATTGTGTCTGAGAAATTAAAGAAATCGATTTGGAAGGGGCGTTGCAGAGGTAAAGCTACAGGCACCGTTGGATTAACTTCTTTATGAGCTAGAGCGTCAGATCGAAGTCAAACCAGAGGCGTTGAACTTATCTGGATCGTTGATAATTTCATATAAATGATCAATACATTTCGTTGATCGCGTCGGGAGTTATATCGTCGCCAGATCGGATAGTGGAGTTTTGGTTGATCCAACGAAGGAGAGGGATTCTGATAGTCGGACTTGCGCGAAGATTGTAAAGCCAAGACTCTGCGGAGACAGTCTTTTGGAAACATGTCCAAACATCGTTCAATCCGACGCTTCTTGGGTGGATTTGTAATCCACTCCATGAACCCCAGAATCCACTGTTGCAAACCACTATTATCGATCGATACCAGTCGTCCTCCCAATGNAGCGTAGATTTTTTAAATTGGAGCCTTAACCTGTCACTCTCCCTCCCAGACTATCGAATATTGTGTGATAAATAATTGCAGGTCGATTGTGTCTGAGAAATTAAAGAAATCGATTTGGAAGGGGCGTTGCAGAGGTAAAGCTACAGGCACCGTTGGATTAACTTCTTTATGAGCTAGAGCGTCAGATCGAAGTCAAACCAGAGGCGTTGAACTTATCTGGATCGTTGATAATTTCATATAAATGATCAATACATTTCGTTGATCGCGTCGGGAGTTATATCGTCGCCAGATCGGATAGTGGAGTTTTGGTTGATCCAACGAAGGAGAGGGATTCTGATAGTCGGACTTGCGCGAAGATTGTAAAGCCAAGACTCTGCGGAGACAGTCTTTTGGAAACATGTCCAAACATCGTTCAATCCGACGCTTCTTGGGTGGATTTGTAATCCACTCCATGAACCCCAGAATCCACTGTTGCAAACCACTATTATCGATCGATACCAGTCGTCCTCCCAATGCTTGATAGTATCACCACCGTCGATCATTCAACCACGGTTTTAGCACAAAATTATAAATGTTTGGTCACAAATTATATTGGTTAATGGTTTAATTTGCGTAGATTGAATAGTTCGTGGTCGTATGCAGTAGTTTGGCACTGGTTCCATGCGAATACTCTAAAGGGAAAAGCGCTTAACCCTGATCTGCATAACAAAGGAATTTTCTCGAGTTAGAGTTTGGATGGAAAATTAAAACCTGTAACGAGAATAAAAGGGGATAGTTCAAACTTGCAAACAAATAAAACCTATTGTTAGAAACCGACAAATGAAATAATATTGCGAACCTAAGTTTTTAATTCGATCTGGAATCCTGTCGAATTAATTAAATGAGATAGATTGATAAGGGGTTTTGCCTTTTTGGGCATTATTTGGTATCATAGAACAATATAAGTGCACATAAGACAAAAAAATGCCACCAAGACGAGGACAAGAAGTTAATGTTGGAGCAAGTCAAGGAAGACGAACCTGATGTTGGTGACATCAATGAAGAAGGAGGATCCTCTAAAGAGAAACCAGAGGAAAACGACATCAGTGAAGAAGGAGGATCCTCTAAAGAGAAACCAGAGGAAAACACTGAAGAGAACAACGTGCTAAGAATGTTGGTAAAGGTTGGTGGAAGACCCAAGGTGGAAGTTCCCATGTATGAGGGGAATTTAAATGTCGAAGAGCTCATGGATGGGATAAACACCATGGACAAATACTTTGATTTTGAGGATATTAAGGACAAGAAGAAGGTGAAATATGCAAAAACTAGGTTGAGGTGGGATGAATTGCCAGAGAGAAAGGAAAGGTAAGTCCTGTTAGCACTACAAGTCACTCTTCGATTGCAGAGAGAGTAAGCCCAATACCCATTAGTTTGTATGTCACATGTTGGTTTTTAAAGAGGTCAAATGGGCGCAGACTCGAGATGATATCGTTTTAACTCAGAAAACTGGACTGGTATGCACATGCAGGTGAGGTCTTAATTAACTTTAGTCAGTAAGTTGGAGTAAGGGTGAGTAGAGGGAAGATTTTGGTGAGGAGAGTGTAGAGGTCTGTCGTAGACATCAGGTCTTCCAGCAGCCTAAGGAGGAAAGTCTTCAAATACAAGATCCTCTTGGATTCAAAACTTTAGGAAACTGAAGAACGTAAATAACAACATTGCAATGAAATATACATTACAATACAGTCAAAACAATCCATGTGAATCCTTCAATCATGGACACTTCAGTATCATAGGCAAATAGGATGAAAAATAAGCTGATTTTCATTAAACAAGAAGTCTCAGATCAAAACACATAACCAAAGAACCAGAGTTCTTCCTCAAAAGTTTACAATACGAGAGCCTAACTCAACCATCAACCATAACAAAATATCAAAACTACATATATATACTTAGAAATTCACCCAGCAGAGGCATGTTCGAGCTAACATTAATGGCGTCGTTGTCGAGGACGGGAATCTTCCCTGGGAGAACGACAACGAATAAATCCGATTTTAGATGGTGAACTAAAGCTGGACACATTGTTCTGACTGCCTATCTTTCACCATGGCGACTCCACTGTTTGAAAATCTATTGGTGACTCCATTGTGCATAATATGTTGGTGACTCCACTGAAGGGAGACAAATCAAATGGCTATGGAGGTGATCCTGGCCAAGAGGTTTGCCCCATTCAATTTTCATCCATAGCTGGTTATCCACATCCCGTGCCTCTAGTTAATGAATGGGATGATTATCTTCCGAGATTCAAAGGAAACAAGCATGACCAGCCCGGTGAGCGCTTATTAAAATTTCATATGTGCATGCTTGAACTTGGCATCTTTCACGAGGATGTCTTGATCAAGATGTTCAAATTTTCTTTAGAGGAAGATGCTCGTGAATGGTGTCAATCTCTCCTTGCTGCTAGTATCCATTCCTTGAAGGATTTTCACGATGTTTTTAATTCATATTACGAGAGGATTTACCCGTCTCATCTTATTTTTTATGGTTGTTGTAAGAAGCTTGTACTCCACATCCTGCAGATGATAGAGTCTTCCTCATGTGATGAGTCTGGTGAAGATCAGATTGATAGGGAAAGTGAGGACAAAAGCGAATATTCTGCAGTCGTGGATGAAAGTTGTTCTCTTTCTATTTCCCGAGAAGAAGACACTGAGCATCATGTTAAGGAGAAGCACCCATTCATTGATATACATGAAGAGATTTCTTGCCCTCAGCTAGCCGATGTTGTCGGAGCAGACAAAGAAGAAGTGGATCAACAACTTGCAACGGCCTTTCACTCACATGTGCTTGCCACAAACATTCAACTAGAGGTGAGCAACTGTAAAGAAAAGCAGGCTTTCTGCTACCCATTTAGTAGGTTTTATCACCTATTTTCTGACCCTATGGAGGAGTACATGGAGTTGCATTTTCTCGATGTATTGAAGCCCTCAACTTTTGTCATACCTTCGACATTGGGGGGTAATCTGAAAAAATGTAATTATTTTGCTGCCACAATTTTATTATCTCTTGCTGATCAGTGGCAGAGTAAGAAAGTTTTCCATTAGGAAGTTACTTGAGTGGCTCTGGTGGAAGTTTGTTGTCACCAAGCCTATTGTAAAAATCGGTTAGTGTAGGTTTGTACATAAATAAGATCCTTCTGGAGCATGTGTGTTTGCTTTCTTTTCAAGTATATAGTGTACATATCAGCATGTGGTCCTCAACAGGATGTTTTTTGAACTCGACTCCACAACC
>ML778724.1:125393-153979 GCA_009831015.1 Picea engelmannii | reverse complement strand
GAGAAATGTATGAGGGCGGGGGAAATATTTGAGAAATGTATTTTCCCCCACCCCCATCCCCACCCTCGAGAAATGTATAATACATTTCTCTAATATTTCCCCTCCCCGCACCCCCACCCTCGAGAAATGTATAATACATTTCTCTAATATTTCCCCCACCCCCACCTCCCTTTATGAGGGTGGAGGTGGAGGAAATATTAGAAAAATGTATGGGGTTGGGGGAAATATTAGAGAAATGTATACATTTCTCTAATATTTCCCCCACCTTCACCCTCATAATGTGAATTAAACCCCTTTATGAGGGTGGGGGTGCGGGAAATATTAGAGAAATGTATAATGAGGGTGGTGGTGGGGGAAATATTAGAGAAATGTATAATGAGGGTGGGGGTATATTTCCCCCACCCCCACCCTTACCCTCACCCTCATAAAGGGTGGGGGTGGGGGAAATATTAAAGAAATGTATTATACATTTCTCTAATATTTTCTCTAATATTTCTCCCACCCTCTCCCTCATAATGTGAATTATTTTAAATGTAAGTTAAAACATGAAGACATATTATTTAAATAATAAATATATAATTTAACTATTACTATATTTCAAAACACATTTTTATAATAAAATCAAATATTAATCAACTTTAAAAAATAACAAATTAATTTTACTTAATTTTTAATCTAAATTTGTTGTCATATTTTTTTCACTTATGTCAATAATGATAACCAACTTCATTCTATAAGCTATAAACAATTAGAATATTCAAATAACCAAGGTATCAAACCACCTATTCAAACCCATGTCAATAATGATAACCAACATCATTCTATAAGTTATAAACAATTAGAATATTCAAATAACCAAGGTATCAAATCCACCTATTCATTTCCCTATTTTAAATCACTCACTCCACCTACTCCCATCTTAATCAATAATGTCAATGATAACCCAATCAAAATCAAACTAAAACTAATAAAAAAAATCTAACTTTTATAAAGTTTACTCCACCAAACAATTAAAATATTCAAATAACCAAGGTATCAAACCTAGCTATTCATGTCCATATTTTAAATCACCCACTCCACCTACTCCCATCTTAATCAATAATGTCAATGATAACCCAAAGAAAATCTAATTTCTTTTAACGTTTACTCCACCAACTACCACCTTAGTGAGTAATGTGACTTATAATTCAATCAATGTCAAACCAAATCAATAATGTGAAGGGTTACAACCTTTATCAAACATAAATCAAATTAATTAAGTCAAATTAGTTAGTTAAAAGGTCAAATCAATAGTTATTTAAATTGCAATAAGATAACTTTAAAAAAAATTAATCAAATAACAAAGAAAACATTATCCCAAAACAATGGTTAACTCCATTAAAATGGTTCATTAAAAATTATAAAAATTTAATAATAAATAAAAAAATAAAATTCCTAACACTAAATCAATGACAAATAAAAATGTAAAAATAAATTTAAATTAAAACTCAATTTAAAAAACTTAGAATTCCAAATCAATGATCCATCAAAATGTTTTTATATTTAATTTTAAAGGAAAAACACATGAAGAAACATGAAGCAAGGAACATTTTCTTACTCAAACTAAAAAAACAAAGTTTTAAATCAAAACTTCTAACGGTGCTCTGTCCATTAATGCTCAAAACTCTAATGTAAACATAAATAATACTAACCAACTCATATAACCATCATAAAAAAAAATCCATTTTACTATGTATTGCAAGAGCGTAGTCTAAATGTTTTAAGTTTTTGCATTTTTCTTGTTATATTTTTTGGGCATATTTGTTGGCAATACGGTTAGTTATTGTTGGATTTACAGATTTGAATGGTTAAATCTGTATAATCCCAATGCTCCAAGAAATTTTAGCCTATTGCCAATAACAATAATAGCTAATAACCAATCACAAACAAAAACCCATTTTACTATGTATTGCAAGTGACAACTATACACTAATGATACCTATATGTAACCCCTTGCCAATGCAAAATCATATCATCATATACATCAATTTATCTTACATCAATAAAAATCTACTATCTTATATCAATGTTATAAAATTTAAAACTAGTTAGTAACTTATTGTGTAAAGGCATATCATAAAATAAATGTCACATGTTAAATGTAATTTATATTATATGGATTTGAATATAATAAATGTGTAATGTCACATGTTAAATGTAATTTATATTATATGGATTTGAATATAATAAATGAGTTAATATGTTAATAATTGGAGGAGGAATGAAAGTGTTTGGACCATTGACTTTTATTTAATAATAATGTTACTGTTTTAATTTATAGCTATTACTTCTAAATTGTAATAAGTGTAATTACAACACAGGAAATGAATGCATGTACAAAAACTATTTCAAAAGATGATTGCAATATACAATACGCATTCCCTATGCAAAAGTCAACTTACTTCCTTTAAAAAGAATAACATTTACAATTTTAATGCATGAGATTGTCGAGAAAAATGGCATCACAAATTGTAATTTGATTTGGATTAGGAGGATGCTAATCCCCAAAGGTGGAAAGATGCATCGATAAAATGGATAAACAAAAGTTTAAAAAATCAAATAAATCTATTCAAAAACAAGATGATGAGCACATGGAAACGATCGACATAAACATAATCTAGATAACCAAATGTACTTGACAAAAGTGCCAAGATGCATCTCAGCTTGGGAACACACCCTCATATAAATATCAAATAAAATTCATGGTCCATTTTTGTATGCACAATATTTCACACCCTGTTTCTGGGTATGTTTTGCTTGAATATGTCAGTAGAATTATTTATTGTGTTTGGAGTTGTTAATTTTACCATCTTTAATGATGGCGTTTCTTATTAATTAACATCATGCTTAGGTTTGGCAAGCCTCCTACAATGGCTCCCTCTCGAACAAACCAGCCTTTAAAAAAGTCTTTTTGGCTCTTCTGAAATTCACCTGTTGGAAGATTTGGCTTGCACACAATAGGGCTGGTATCGATCGGCAGTAGTGGTTTGCAATAGTGGATTCTGGGGTTCGTGGAGTGGATTAAAAATCCACACGAGAAGCACTGGATTGAACGATGTTTGGACACCTTTCCAATGGCGGTTTCCAAAAGACCGTCTCCGCAGAGTCTTGGCTTTACAATCTACGCTTGCATTTTATTATATAAATTCATATTTTGACAAGACTTTCATAACTAATTTCAGATGTTTGTTCTCCTCACTCAAAACCCTCACGCACTCATCCCATCCAACCTTCATAACACATTACAATGCAAATATATTTTGAATCTAGTCTCTCGGTTGACTAACAATCGGTTGAGATCTAAACTAAAAGCCCAATTACAGAGTTTCTGTTCCTATAACCTAGAACAAACACAACCTCCTAACCAATTGTGCTTGGTGTCTTCTAGAGGCATTGAACATTTATTACAACATACAAATAAATAGAAATAAGGGGACCAACCCCATTTAGTAAAAAGGATTGACCTCTAGGTCAATTTTTTAAGCTTCCTAGGTCAGCATCAGACTCCCAGGGAAGAAAAGAAGCCTTCAGCAATTCTTCAGGATCTATATTGAACTTGGAGATCTGTGCTCCTGTCATCCAAGTTGCATATTCAGCTGGTTGATGTTTCCATTTGACCAGATACTGAAAATACTCCTTTCCCTGGTTCTCCTTGAGACTCTTTTGTCCAAAATTGTCTCAATTTGTTGTTGTTCTCTCTTAGGAAATTGTTCCTCCCATTCAACAGTCTGATCAACATCACTTGCAGTCACATCTTCTGGAAGAATCCCTCTGTTTTTGAAAAGATACAGGTCTGATATGTTGAAAATTGGAGAGATTCCAATATCAGAGGGAAGTTCAAATTCATATGCATTTGCAGAAAAAATTCTGAGTATTCTGCAGGGCCCAATTTTCTTCAATTTCAGTTTGTTACAAGTCCGTGTAGGAAATATCTCTTTCCTTAAATATGCCATTACTAAATCCCCAACTTTAAAATTAAGTTTTTTTTTCTTCAAATCAGCCCTTTGTTTATATTTTCCAGCACTTTCTTGCAGCTTCTTCTTCACATTTTATTGTAGCTATTGCATGCTTGTGGAAAAGTCCTACCTGCACTTCTAGACTCTTGTTTTCCTAAATTTCTGAGCTCATATACCCCCCTTGGATGCATTCCATACACAATTTGAAATGAGATCATACCTGTGCTTCAATTTGGTGAGTCATTGTAGGCAAATTCAGCCTGAGAAAGTGCCAAATCCCACTATTTTGGATTCTCATAAACAAGGCTCCTTAATATGTTTCCCAAGGTCTTGTTCACCACCTCCATTTGCCCATTAGTTTGAGGATGATAGGCTGAACCGAAACTAATATTTGTACCCATCTTCTTCCATAGAGTTCTCCAAAAGCGACCAACAAACTTGGTGTCTCTTTCCGACACAATGCTCATGGGTAGACAATGCAATCTTACTATTTCTGAAGAAAACAAATTGGCAATGTTAGTTGCATCACTAGTCTTGCTACAAGCAATAAAATGAGCCATTTTGGAAAATCTATCTACCACCACATAAATGGAGTCATTTCCTCTCTGATTCTTGGGTAACCCCAAAACAATGTCCATACTGATGGAATCCCAAGGTCTATTTGCGATGGGCAGTGGCTGGTACAGTCATGTATTTTGACTCCTTCGTTTGACATGTTGGCATATCCTTCACTTTTCAACAGACCTCTTCACATCAGTTTGCATCCCTGGCCAAAAATAAAAAGCATTTACATGAGCATATGTTTTGTCTTATCCAAAGTGGCCTGACAATCCTTCATAGTGCTTCTCTTTGATTAAGTTTTCCCTCATGGAACATTTGGGAATACATAGTTTATTGTTCTTGAACAACAAACCTTCTTGTATCATATAGTCCAAGCATTGCCTTCTATTGCTAGCAATAGGATTCTCACAGGCTGCATATGTGTCTTTAAAATCTGCATCTTCCTTGTACATGCCAATCAACTCATCAAATCCTGAAGTGTTGACCTTAAAGTCTTGCAAGATTAGATTTATCCTACTCAAAGCATCAACAACTTTATTAGATTTGCCACTTGTGTGATTGATCACAAAAGTAAAACTTTTCAAAAATTCTACCCACTTGGCATGCCTTTGGTTTAACTTAGGTTGGCTGCTTATGAATTGTAAAGCATGATTATCAGAATATAGGACAAATTCTTTGGGCATTAAATAGTGTCTACATTTCTTAAGGGCTTGCACAATAGCATAAAATTCCTTGTCATAGGAAGAATATTTATGCTTTGCCTCATTCAACTTCTCACTGAAATATGCTATAGGCTTTTGTTATTGGCTCAATACAGCCCCTATTGCTGTCCCAATAGCATCAATCTCTACTTGGAAAGTTTTATCAAAGCTTGGTAAGGCCAGAACAAGTTTTTCAGTGATCCTTTTTTTTCAGCAAATCAAAATTTTTGTCTATTGCCTCTATCCATCTAAATGGTTGCCTACTCTCCTTTATGGTCTCTACTATAGGTGCACATAGCTGACTAAAATTCTTAATAGATTTTCTATAAAATATTGCAAGGCCATGAAAGCTCCTTACCTCAAATGTATTCCTTGGAGTTGGCCAATTGAGAATTGTTTGCACTTGTTCTGAATCCATTTTCAGCCCTTCTTCCGAGACTACAAATCCCAAGTAGATCGGCTCCTTCTTCAAGTTAAATAGCAATTTCTCTTTTTGCAAGGTATTTAAGACCATCTTAAGGTCCCTTAAATGTTTTTCTTTGCTCTGACTATAAATCAGAATGTCATCAAGATACACTATCACAAATTTTCCAATGTATTCCTTTAAGACTTCATTCATTAACCTCATAAATATGCTTGGTGCATTTGTGAGCCCAAAGTGCATCACCAACCACTCGTACAATCCATTAATAGTTTTAAATGCATTCTTCCATTCATACCCCTCTCTAATTCTTATTTGATGGTAACCACTCTTCAAGTCAATTTTAGAAAAATACTTTAACCCACTCAAACAATCCATCAAATAATGTATGCGAGGTAATGGAAATCTATACCTGATAGTGACCTTGTTGATTTCCCTGGAGTCAGTGCACATGCGCCATCCACCATACTTCTATGGACTGAGCATTATTGGCACCGCACAAGGATGCAAGATTTCCTTCACCAAACCTTTATCCAACAATTCTTGCACCTGGCTTTTGATCTCTTCATTCTCTTGGGGAGTTAGTCTATAGGCTGCCTTATTAGGAAAACCTGCACCAGGTATCAAGTCAATATGATGACTGATACTTATCACAAGAGGTAAGGCATTTGGTAATTCATCAACAATGATATCAACAAATTCATCAAGCATAATTTTTATTTCAACAGGCAGATTATCTAAATTGGTAGAAGTCAATATTACCTTTGGTTTACCAATGAGGAAAAAATACAACTCCTCCTCATTCTTGATTTCTTGCAGCGATTCTTTTCCACTCATCCACAAAACACTAGGTCCAAGGTCCTCTTTAGCTGCTTCATCCTTTAGGGGCAACAATACATGCTTCTTCCCATCCTTCTCTAGGGAGTAAGTGTTCTTCCTTCCATCATGAATAGCTTTCCTTTCATACTGCCATGGTCTTCCTAAGAGAATATGGCAGACATCCATGGGCATTGTATCACATAATACCACATCTCTGTAAGTACCAATATGCATCTCCACTTTACATTGCTCATTCACCAAGAGTTGATGTCCTTTTTGCAGCCTTGACACTTTGTAGGGAGTGGGATGTGCCATCCTATTCAATCCCAACTTCTCTACGATCTCTGTGGAGACCAAATTGTCTGTACTCCAACTGTCAATTATCACTTTTCAACACTTTCCCTTTGACTTGCACATAGTCCCGAATAGGTTTTTCCTTTGTGATGGTTCATGTGCTTCCTTTTCTACCTTCACCAAACCTCTTTTCAACATTAGAGACTCCCTTGCCTCAAGAGGCTCTTTCTACTGTCTTATCTGGCTCTTCTCTAGCTTTTGCAACATTTGCACTTCTTTGGGTTGTTGATTTATTCCTTGGATAGTCCCAAGACATATGTCCAACTTCTCCACATGTGTAGCAATTGATTTCTCTGCCTCTGGCTCTTACTCTAGAACCAAATCTCCTTCCTCTAGACTTCCCTCTCTGTGGTGATTGACTGCTAGAACTTTCTGCTTCATTTTTTGAGGTCTGGAATCTACCTCTATTAGGAGATCCTCTTCCCTTTATTGCTCATTTTCCTCTTCCTCTTTGATTTTGTTTCCTTATCAGTTTCTCTTTTTCCCTTAGAGCTGCCTAGTAAGCATTTTCAACAATCCTGAGATTTAGCAAGATGATCTCATCTTGGATATCATACCTCAACCCATTTATGTACCTAGCCGCTCTCTCCATATCTCCCTCTTTCTTTCCATCTCTAATGCTTAGCCCGTAAAACTCCTCAATGTATTCTTTGATTGTTGTACCTTTTTTCCTTAGGTTTTGTAGTCGTCTAAAGAGGGTCAGCTGATAATATTTAGGCATAAATTTGCTTTTAATTTTTCTAATAATTTTATCCCAATTTTTAATTTTCGACTTGTTAGCACTGAGAGTCACCCTCTGACTGCAAGAGGATAATCCCAGTACCCATCAAAATAAAGTAAAAGGGTTAAATGGTTTGAGTAGGTGGATCAATGAGACTGCAGGGAGAGGAAAAGATAGCAAAAGTAACTGCAGATCAGTTCGGAACCATTGGGCTATGGAGTCCTAAATATCGTGAATAAGGAAGGCATTTAAACCGCCAATTAGACAAAGGATTTAAGTGGTGATGAGGAGAAGAAGGCAGAAAATGTTTGAGTGATGAACCATGAAAAATGGGCAAGATAACAACAAATCCTCTACCGCCTCAATAATCCATAGATCAGAGAGATGCTACATCCAAACGAGAAGAAAACAAAAAATATCTAAAGAACCATGAAATATGGGCATGATAGCAGAAGATCCTCCATCGCCTCAGGGATCCATAAATCAAAGAGATTGCATTCAGACAATAAGAAAAACAGAGATAGCGTGTAAACTAAGAAGACAGTTTGATAAAAACGATTCAAAGGAATCTTCAATAACATATATTTACAACCCAAGCCCTCAGGCATACAAAATGAAAAACTACAGAGCCCTGCTCCTAAAACTCTCTAAGCTCTCCAGCCTCTGAAGAACACCCCCCACTCCCCTTACAAAATAAAGATTGATCTATTTATAATCAACTCAGTCCACAACTGTCAGGAGTGTGACCTGGCTATCTCGTTCAATGCTTTACGTTTGTGCCTTCTTTTGTCAGACTGTGCATGCATTCCTTTGTCAGACGCAAACTCAAATCAATATGGGCCTTTCTGACCTCTGTGGTCCCGCAGGATGACAGTCTAGTCCTCTCGGTTATGGCTTCTACGCCTTCTATTTATGGATTGAGCTGAGTTTTCAGCGACCGGTCATTTTCCATTAACTGAATCCTCCTCGGGGTCGGGACGAGGCTCAATGCCTAGGGGGGCACCTCACGTTGCTCTTGGATTAAACACTATATAAGCACGTGATTGTGGGGCTGTCAAAAGCGGTTTGGATTCACACCGCTTTTGAGCCCGCAATTCACCACTTTCCGCCACATAGCTCTTTAATTATACCACGGTTTTGATTGCGGGACCACTCAATAATTTTAACGCTCGAGCAAGTTGTGTCCCCGCAATGAAGCATGGTCGTCGATCTGGTCACAATCTGCGATTTGGGAAAGCCCCTCTTTTGCTGCCACACGCTGCTCTTGGATGGACCCTGCTTCCTGCTGCGGAGATCAACGACTCACAATTACTTTGGGAGTTCGGTCTTCGGGCCTTTCCAATGTATAGCTCTTTCAATCCTCCGAAGTGAATCTTCCGAAGTGTGAGATCCGTTGACGTGTGTCCTCAGCCTTCAATGGCTTAGATTTAATTCGGGACTTCGGTTCCTCTGTCTAGTCGTTAATCCTTGTGCYAMTTTGAAATCTGGATCGCTCGAGAGCCGTTGATCTGAATTATTCATGGGATCTCCGTTGTTGAAAATCGAGCCTATCTGCTTGCTTGAGTTTCAAGCCCGAAATAGACCATTYTGAATGTTGTGTTTTGTGCTCAAGGMTGATATTTGCGYARACCATGGACTTGGTCRTMCTACGATCTTTTGACAGCTATGTGTGATAACATTTGGCTCCACAKGGGATGGCATGCTCTCTACGAGCTTCCAAGAACKCGCAGTTCYAGTGCCTTAGCCTTTRGGTTGTGGAGTCGAGTTCAAAAAACATCCTGTTGAGGACCACATGCTGATATGTACACTATATACTTGAAAAGAAAGCAAACACACATGCTCCAGAAGGATCTTATTTATGTACAAACCTACACTAACCGATTTTTACAATAGG
Source organism: Picea engelmannii (assembly GCA_009831015.1). NCBI lineage: Eukaryota > Viridiplantae > Streptophyta > Pinopsida > Pinales > Pinaceae > Picea > Picea engelmannii. The sequence continues at coordinate 144,513 of ML778724.1, read as the reverse complement.
CTTGGTGACAACAAACTTCCACCAGAGCCACTCAAGTAACTTCCTAATGGAAAACTTTCTTACTCTGCCACTGATCAGCAAGAGATAATAAAATTGTGGCAGCAAAATAATTACATTTTTTCAGATTACCCCCCAATGTCGAAGGTATGACAAAAGTTGAGGGCTTCAATACATCGAGAAAATGCAACTCCATGTACTCCTCCATAGGGTCAGAAAATAGGTGATAAAACCTACTAAATGGGTAGCAGAAAGCCTGCTTTTCTTTACAGTTGCTCACCTCTAGTTGAATGTTTGTGGCAAGCACATGTGAGTGAAAGGCCGTTGCAAGTTGTTGATCCACTTCTTCTTTGTCTGCTCCGACAACATCGGCTAGCTGAGGGCAAGAAATCTCTTCATGTATATCAATGAATGGGTGCTTCTCCTTAACATGATGCTCAGTGTCTTCTTCTCGGGAAATAGAAAGAGAACAACTTTCATCCACGACTGCAGAATATTCGCTTTTGTCCTCACTTTCCCTATCAATCTGATCTTCACCAGACTCATCACATGAGGAAGACTCTATCATCTGCAGGATGTGGAGTACAAGCTTCTTACAACAACCATAAAAAATAAGATGAGACGGGTAAATCCTCTCGTAATATGAATTAAAAACATCGTGAAAATCCTTCAAGGAATGGATACTAGCAGCAAGGAGAGATTGACACCATTCACGAGCATCTTCCTCTAAAGAAAATTTGAACATCTTGATCAAGACATCCTCGTGAAAGATGCCAAGTTCAAGCATGCACATATGAAATTTTAATAAGCGCTCACCGGGCTAGTCATGCTTGTTTCCTTTGAAACTCGGAAGATAATCATCCCATTCATTAACTAGAGGCACGGGATGTGGATAACTAGCTATGGATGAAAATTGAATGGGGCAAACCTCTTGGCCAGGATCACCTCCATAGCCATTTGATTTGTCTCCCTTCAGTGGAGTCACCAACATATTCTGCACAATGGAGTCGCCAATAGATTTTCAAACAGTGGAGTCTCCATGGTGAAAGATAGGCAATCAGAACAATGTGTCCAGCTTCAGTTCACCATCTAAAATCGGATTTATTCGTTGTCGTTCTCCCAGGGAAGATATCTTCACTTCCGTCCCCGCCAACGACGCCATTAATGTTAGCTCAAGCATGCCTCTGCTGGGTGAATTTATAAGTATATGTATGTAGTTTTGATATTTTGTTATGGTTGATGGTTGAGCTAGGCTCCCGTATTGTAAACTTTTGAGGAAGAACTTTGGTTCTTTGGTTATGTATTTTGATCTGAGACTTCTTGTTTAATGAAAATCAACTTATTTTTCATCCTATTTGCCTCTGATACTAAAGTGTCCATGATTGAAGGATTCACATGGATTGTTTTGACTATATTGTAATGTATATTTCATTGCAGTGTTGTTATTTACGTTCTTCAGTTTCCTGAAGTTTTGAATCCAAGAGGATCTTGTATTTGAAGCTTTTCCTCCTTAGGCTGCTGGAAGACCTGATGTCTACGACCGACCTCTACACTCTCCTCACCAAAGTCTTCCCTCTACTCACCCTTACTCCAACTTACTGACTGAAGTTAATTAAGACCTCGCTTGCATGTGCATACCAGTCCAGTTTTCTGAGTTAAAACGATATCATCTCGAGTATGCGCCCATTTGACCTCTTTAAAAACCAACCTGTGACATATAAACTGATGGGTACTGGGCTTACTCTCTCTGCAATCGGAGAGTGACTTCTAGTGCTAACAAGACTTACCTTTCTTTTCTCTCTGGCAATTCATCCCACCAGATGGTTGCATCCCCTTTCAGCCTGGTTTTTGCATATTTCACCTTCTTCTTGTCCTCAATATCAAAGTATTTGTCCATGGTGTTTATCCAATCCATGAGCTCTTCGACATTTAAATTCCCCTCATACATGGGAACTTCCACCTTGGGTGTTCCACCAACCTTTACCAACATTCTTAGCACCCTGTTGTCTTCAGTGTTTTCCTCTGGTTTCTCTTTAGAGGATCCTCCTTTTTCACTGATGTCACCAACATCAGGTTCCCTTCTTTGTATTTCCTCCATAACTTCTAATCTAGCTCTAAGTTGCCTCATTTCCTCTTGTATCGTTGCATTCCCTGCCTGTCTTCCTTGACTTGCTCCAACATTAACTTCTTGTCCTCATCTTGGTGGCATTTTTTTTTGGTCTTATGTGCACTTATATTGTGCTCTGATACCAAATAATGCCCAAAAAGGCAAAACCCCTTATCAATCTATCTCATTCAATTAATTCGACAGGATTCCAAATCGAATTAAAAAATTAGGTCCTCCTTGACTTGCTCCAACATTAACTTCTTGTCCTCATCTTGGTGGCATTTTTTTTTGTCTTATGTGCACTTATATTGTGCTCTGATACCAAATAATACCCAAAAAGGCAAAACCCCTTATCAATCTATCTCATTCAATTAATTCGACAGGATTCCAAATCGAATTAAAAAATTAGGTCCTCCTTGACTTGCTCCAACATTAACTTCTTGTCCTCATCTTGGTGGCATTTTTTTTTTGTCTTATGTGCACTTATATTGTGCTCTCATACCAAATAATGCCCAAAAAGGCAAAACCCCTTATCAATCTATCTCATTCAATTAATTCGACAGGATTCCAAATCGAATTAAAAAATTAGGTCCGCAATATTATTTCATTTGTTGGTTTCTAACAATAGGTTTTATTTGTTTGCAAGTTCGAACTATCCCCTTTTATTCTTGTTACAGGTTTTAATTTTCCATCCAAACTCTAACTCTGGAGAAAATTCCTTTGTTATGCAGATTAGGTTAAGCGCTTTTCCCTTTAGAGTATTCGCATGGAACGAATGCCAAACTATTGCATACGACCACAAACTATTCAATCTACGCAAATTAAACCATTAACAAATATAATTTGTGACCAAACATTTATAATTTTGTGTTAAAACCGTGGTTGAATGATCGACAGTGGTGATAATATCAAACATTGGGAGGACGACTGGTATCGATCGATAATAGTGGTTTGCAACAGTGGATTCTGGGGTTCATGGAGTGGATTACAAATCCACCCAAGAAGCGTCGGATTGAACGATGTTTGGACATGTTTCCAAAAGACTGTCTCCGCAGAGTCTTGGCTTTACAATCTTCGCGCAAGTCCGACTATCAGAATCCCTCTCCTTCGTTGGATCAACCAAAACTCCACTATCCGATCTGGCGACGATATAACTCCCGACGCGATCAACGAAATGTATTGATCATTTATATGAAATTATCAACGATCCAGATAAGTTCAACGCCTCTGGTTTGACTTCGATCTGACGCTCTAGCTCATAAAGAAGTTAATCCAACGGTGCCTGTAGCTTTACCTCTGCAACGCCCCTTCCAAATCGATTTCTTTAATTTCTCAGACACAATCGACCTGCAATTATTTATCACACAATATTCGATAGTCTGGGAGGGAGAGTGACAGGTTAAGGCTCCAATTTAAAAAATCTACGCTTGCATTTTATTATAAAAATCAGATTTTGACAAAACTTTCATAACTAATTTCATATGTCTATTCTCCTCACTGAAAATCCTCACGCACTCATCCAATCCAACCTTCATCACACATTACAATGCAAATATATTTTGAATCTAGTCTCTCGGTTGACTAATATATCATCTGAGAGATCTAAACTAAAAGCCCAATTACAGAGATTATATTCCTATAACCTAGAACAAACACAACTTCCTAACCAATTGTGCTCGGTGTCTTCTAGAGGCATTGAGAATTTTTTTTTTTTTAACCATGGGAACAGCAACCTCCCAAGAGTATATCCAACAGCCCGCAAGCCAGATATACCAATAACTTGTGACTCAACAGGGGTCGAGACGTCCCGAGTCCCACCAAAGTGAACTCCACCGAAGTGAACCTCGTCCAGTGAACCCCACCGAAGTGAACCTCGTCCCTAGTCCCACCTAAGTGAACCTCTATCAGAGGGGTCGTCTACCCTTCCAGCCTTGTCACAAGGGGCCAATATGAACATCCCTACCCCCGCCGGCCCCGGAGATAACACATGTTCTTAACCATTGGGCCCACTCAGGTGCTCAGGGATTGAGAATTTATTACAACATACAAATGAAGAATTTAGGGGACCAATACTCTTTCGTAAAAAGGATTGACCTCTAGGTCAATTTCATAAGATTCGTAGGTAAGATGCCCCTGCATCACTACGCATCAATGGGGAGCTCTCCATACACCAAATTTCATAAATTTTCATATAATGTTGGACACGTAATCTTTGGGATTGCATTAATTGTAACATTATTGTAAATATGAAGAGTCCTAGATCACAGGTAAGGAAGACTAACAGTCATTGATTTGTATATTTATTGGATTTCACATGAATGCAATCGCACAAATGTGGAGTTAAGTTTTCTGCCATACCTATCCTGACAATGGTATCAAAGTTCGGGTTAACTCCATGAGTGTTTATCCTCCCATGCATAAAATTCCTTGAAAGTCCCTCTGCGTTCCAGTTTGAGGAATTATTTGTGCGCGCCCTTCTCAGTATGCGTGAAATCGTTAGGGTTTCTGGTGTTGAGAGATGAACCATGCTCTCCTCTCTTTGCGTAAACCTTTCATCCGCGATTTTTGGCTTCTACTCATTTTTTTGTTCTTTGACTAAGGTTTGAGTAAAACGTATTCTCTATATGTATCTGCCCAATTTGTCTTTTGATATTTATTCTCAGAAAATCGATTTCGAATCTTCGCTAGGTTTCCCGCGAGTTCTTTCTGCATTGCATTGGCAGCATTACGAAGCATGCGACAAGTTAGGGTTTTGTAAAACCATTTGATTTAGAGTTAAGTTTGTAGATAGATTTGTGACTCCTACTGTCTTGTTATCGACACCAATTGGGGTTTGACTCCAATGTAAACCAACACGATGCCATCGTTGCAATAAACCCTCCATCGCAAGAAAAGTTTCGATTTTTTCAATCCTCCTGCATTGACGCAGTCGCCCTCTACATTGGTGTTCGACAAGTATTTTGGAAATAATATACATAAAGAAGCGCGAAGAAGAAGAAGGAGGAAGATTCGGGAGTGTGCAGTTGAGGCACAACCAGGAGTATAGTGCGCAGTTGAGGGACAAATAGGAGTATAGTGCGAAGACAAAAGAATAAAATGGAAGGATAAAACAGAGGAATGAAGCAAACAATAAAGCAGGAGAAGAAAGCGGGCAAAAAGGAAGAATGACAGCCCGACATGCTGAAGATAGAAGGACGCACAAAAGGAAGAGAATAACAGTCATAGTGCAGAAGAAGCATGCAAACGAAAAAGTAGGTGAAAGCAATCCTTACAACAAGTTAACTTGAGTTATCGTGTATAGTAATATGGTTTTGGGATGAACAAAGTAGGGTTTTAATCCTTAGAATTTATGTATAATTATGTAATGGGATGGGAGAATAGAGTTTCCTCTTTTTGAGTACTAAACTGTTTTAAAGAGTGATAGAATAGGATGAAAAAGAAAGAATCTATGTCTAAATGCTAAGGAGATGATGTAGAGAGAGAGAAAGGATTGCACTGTAGAACGTCTAGGCTAGGAGAAAGGAAAGAAAACCATGATATATCTTTGTAAGCGTAGTGCGCAAGCCTGAAGCAATTACCAAACGCATAATAAAGAAGCCAATCGACGTGGACGTAGCCTAGAGTTGGGTGAACCATGTTAACTCTTGTGTTGAATGTTTTTGTGTGATTGTTCATGGATTATGTTTGGATGCATAATAGATTAGATTTATCTTATATATAATCATTGCGCAATTGTTACGACTGTTACGATAATGAGTTTATGTTGTAATCTGGAATATAATGGTAATATGAATATGAACTCATTAAGTAGCTAACGAAGAACAAAGATAGAACAACGTGCACATAAACAATAAGTAAGAATGAATAGAATAATCACCTCCCATTCCCTCTCTACTGCAGAAACTTTGTTCCTACAGTCCCAATAGATACCTCGGGTGAGACTTCATCTGCACATGCAAGTGATGTCGAAAGGGTCGGTGTGATCCGGATTATTTTCGGCACGAAATGCGAGCGGAGATATAATAAAGAAATGAACAGAGATATCGCAGATATTCAATAATATAACATAAATGTATCAAAGATGCAACCATAAACACAAATATACAGTAATACACGATTTCTATTAATGAAAGAAATGTACAGAGACTGTAAAAATACAGAGTGAAAAATTCGCTAGAATGGTGGCATCTTATCTCTGAGAAGAGATGTGACGGCTACTCGCATTCACAAGAAGATGATTACAATGAGGCTCTGAAGTCCTTTTTACAATAAACAGGAATGCCAAAAGTCATAGACATCCAAAAACCTAACCCTAGGAGATGAAGCGCCAAAAGTCATGTGGGCCCCGTTTGGGTAAGTTAGTACATCAACTTCCCGTGGTCGTAACTTTTGCATACGATCTCCGTTTTAGGTGTATGATAGCTCGTTGGAAAGGTATCGTCAAGGAGATTCATTTTGGGAGCTCAAACATGCCTTCAGCGATCATTGAAAACCTCAATATCGAAAAACCTTCATTTGAGCCCTCAAAATGGCCCCAAAAGTTAAAAACTACTAAAAATAGTAACTTGTCAAATTTGCCAGAAAACTATTTTGAGCCAGTCGGAAAAGGTGGGTGGCCACCGATATCCACCTGGATCAATCCTCCCTACTTAGGAAACAATGGTCTCCATTGCGTTGAGTTCTAGGGGGAGAGGGGAAAGCATTTGTTGAATCTGCATCTTGGTGAGTTGCTTGCCTTGCTGGAGACATCGCATTGCTCAGTTTGTGGAAGTCTGTCATGAACTTGTTGAGGCTGAGGTTGTTCAACAAGTCGGGCTACATGAAAGGACGGTGTGCATAAGAAATCTTTGCGCTTTGCTGCAACCTTGTCGACTTTCTTTTGTTGGATAGAAGGTGCTTGGGGCGAAGCTGTAGTGGTTGCAGTGTCCTTATGTTCCCCTTTTGAACAGATTGTGAAGAAGATGAATTTTTCAGTATGAGATACTACCTTGCGGCACTTTTTAGATGGAACAGTAGTCAGAACTACCTCTGTAATTCTGTAGAGATGACCCCCCAGAGAAACAATGACACTGCAGGGTCGAGACTCATAAACAACGTGGCGCTTCCACATATATGGTTGGCCTAAGAGAACATCACAGACATATAGTAGGGAAACATCACATAATACTCATCTTTGAAGGGTTGGATGCCATATGACAATCGACATTGTTGGCCGACACGAAGATCTCGTCCTTGGCAAAGCCACCCGATGTTGTATGGTTGCGGGTGTGGTGTTGTTGACAATCCCAATTGTTTGGCGGCCTCTGCTGAGATGAGGTTCTTCTGGCTTCTGCTATCAACAATAAAATGCAGCGAGGTTCCCTTCACCCACATCTATGAATGAAAAAGGCACTCCCCCTCTTCAGGATCTGTCGGTTCTTCTGGTTGAATTGTTGCAGTCGTGACAATAGCAGTGGGGTCTACGTCAATGATCTGTCCTTTACCAGTATTTTCAGAATCAGATTCTGAATCAGGGTTCGACTCCTTGTCTTTGATCTCAGCCACCAATGACTATTTTGAGCGACATTCATCGGTGTTGTGCCAAGGGATTTTGTGGAAATCGCACCATTTTCCGGTGTCCTTCTTTGTCTTCCCCTAACCCTTCTTTTCCTGTGTCTTGGACTGTTTTTCGAGAGACTGTTTGTTAGGGTCATCTTTGTCATACTTCGGTTGTTGCGGATTTGGATACCCGAACTCCTATTTGTTCTGGTGCTTAAATTTCTGCTCGATTTTAACAGCATATCGATAAGCAACACCGAGTGATGAGATGTCCAGAAAATCCATTTTAGTCTGGATGTATCTGTGTAGAGCCCCATGGTATTTCAGAACCAAATGTCGCTCAGATCCTTTGATACCCATCTTGGTGCGCAAGGTATGGAAGGTATTGGTGAACTATGGAACTGCTTGGCCCCTCTCTTGCCGCAGTGTGGCCCATCTCATGTATTGCTCCTCATAGTTGCCAATGAGGTAACACTGTTCCTTTACCGCATCCCCAAAAAAATCCCAAGTGGGATCGGCCCTATATATTCCAGACTCCTCTGTGGAACTTTGCTCCCAGTAAGTTTCCCACCAATGTTTGACATGAGGGAGAGCTTTAAGGAGTGCGAAGGTGATCTTTTCTTTGTCGGAAAAATTGTGAATAGAGAAATAACCTTCTAGCAGAGTTAACCATTTTTCTAGGGCTTCTACATCTATCTGCCCTTAAAATACAGGAATATCAAAGTTAACTTGTACCTTGAAAGCCGAGGTGCCTCCAAAGTGGCCACTTGATGAAGATGTGTCTGATGCTATCGGCAGACATTGAAGGATGTGGGCAAAATTCTCCATCATTTTGTCCCTCTATCGCGTGAGAGCTTGCTCAAGCAACAGATTGATAGGATCGTCTGCTCCGTCATTTTTCTTTTCTTCGGCCATTGAGGGGTTCTTGGGTGTGTAAGAGAAATTTTCTTCAAGAGAGACAAGCTCGAGACCCAACTTTCTATATTTGGACCTCGTCGGGGACATGCACTGAAAAAACGATCAAGAGTAGCCAGCTCTGATACCACTGATCTGGATTATTTTTGGCACGAAATGCGAGCGGAGATATAATAAAGAAATGAACAGAGATATCACAGATATTCAATAATATAACATAAATGTATCAGAGATGCAACCATAAGCACAGATATACAGTAATACATGATTTCTATTAATGAAAGAAATGTACAGACACTGTAAAAATACAAAGTGAAAGACTCGCTAGAATGGTGGCAGCGTATCTCTGAGAAGAGATGTGACGGCTACTCGCATTCGCAAGAAGATGATTACAATGAGGCTTTGAAGGCCTTTTTACAATAAACAGGAATGCCAAAAGTCCTAGACATCCGAAAACCTAACCCTAGGAGATGAAGCGCCAAAAGTCATGTGGGCCCCGTTTGGGTAAGTTAGTACATCAACTTCCCGGGGTCGTAAGTTTTGCATACGATCTCCGTTTTAGGCGTATGATAGCTAGTTGGAAAGGTATCGTCGAGGAGATTCATTTTGGGAGCTTAATCATGCCTTCGGTTATCATTGAAAACCTCGATCTCGAAAAACCTTCATTTGGGCCCTCAAAATGGCCCTAGAAGTTAAAAACTACTAAAAATAGTAAATTGTTAAATTTGCCAAAAAACTATTTTGCGCCAGTTGGAAAAGGTGGGTGGCCACTGATATCCAACTTGATCAATCCTCCCTCCTTAGGAAGCAATGGTCTCCATTGCGTTGAGTTCTAGGGGGAGAGGGAAAAGCATTTGCTGAATCTGCATCTTGATGAGTTGCTTGCCTTGCTGGAGACATCGCGCTACTCAGTTTGTGGAAGTTTGTCACGAACTTGTTGAGGCTGAGGCTGTTCAACAAGTCGGGATACATGAGAGAACGTTGTGCATAATGAATCTTTGCGCTTTGCTGCAACCTTGTCAACTTGCTTTTGTTGGATAGAAGGTGCTTGGGGCGAAGTTGTAGTGGTTCCAGTGTCCTTATGTTCCCCTTTTGAATAGACTATGAAGAAGATGAATTTTGTAGTATGAGATACTACCTTGCGGTACTTTTTAGGTGGAACAGTAGTCGGAACTACCTCTGGTATTCTGTAGTGATGACCCCCCAGAAAAAATAATGACACTACGGGGTCGAGACTCATAAACAACGTGGCGCTTCCACATATATGGTTGGCCTAAGAGAACATCACAGACATATAGTGGGGCAACATCACATAATACCTCATCTTTGAAGGGTTGGATGCCATATGACAATCAACATTGTTGGTCGACACGAAGATCTCGTCCTTGGCGAAGCCACCCGATGTTGTATGGCTGCGGGTGTGGTGTTGTCGACAATCCCAATTGTTTAGCAGCCTCTGCTGAAATGAGGTTCTTTTGGCTTCTGCTATCAGCAATGAAATGCAATGGGGTCCCCTTCACCCACATCTGTGAATGAAAAAGGCGCTCCCCCTCTTCAGGATATGTTGGTTCTTCTGGTTGAATTGTTGCAGTCGCGACAATAGCAATGGGGTCTACGTCAACGATCTGTCCTTTACCAGTATTTTTAGAATCGGATTCTAAATCAGGGTTCGGCTCCTTGTCTTTGATCTCAGCCACCAATGACTATTTTGAGCGACATTCATCGGTGTTGTGCCAGGGGATTTTGTGGAAATCGCACCATTTTCCGGTGTCCTTCTTTGTATTCCCCTAACCCTTCTTTTCCTGTGTCTTGGACTGTTTGTCTTCTCGCACAATTGATTTATGGTTGGATAGTATATTAGGAGGTTATATTACATAATTTGAAGTAGATTGTACCCAGTCATACAATGTTGCAGAAATGGACTTCTTCAAAGGTCCACACGGAAGGGTCATGAAATCATTAGGTACATGGATAAAGATGTTGTTGTGTGACAAGTGTGTGATGAAAATGGATTTCGATTACTAAGGGGCTTCGCGCACATAGGGAATCGAGGAATGACAAAAGGATAGTCTGAGAGCAAGAGAGAACAAAGGAAGCGGTGAAAAAGGAAGGGAGGGATTGAGGATGCAGAGGACTGAAGAGGGTATACCAGAGGAAGAAGATGAGTTTGTAGTATTGCATGGAGGAAGGAGGTACAAGAGGTGAATGATTGGGGCTAAGAAAGGAGAGTCGCGTAATGAACTAGAGGGGAGAGAACCTTGCGCAATAGTCCAAATCATGGAAATACCACACATAAGAGGAGAGGAAGAGGAATCTCAGTCTAGTCATATCATAGAAAAGTCGTTAAGTCCTACTCAGACTGGATCCTGTGTCAAATCCATGACCCCATGTGCATCACCGCAATCAAAGATTAAAATTGAAGACTTATCAAAAGCACTTATAGTTAGCAAGGGAGGACAAAGTAGTAACAAACAAAGCAGTGGAAGTAGTGTGCAGAATCAGAGTCAACCAACATCACCAAGAGGAGGGACTACACAAAGCAACATGGTAGGGGTAGACACCACCCTCAGACTGCCTGAGTTCCAGGGAGTTGGGTCAGAGGACCCAAAACAACATTTGTTTGTTTGCGAGACAATTTGGGCCGCAAAGAATGTCCAGGACAAGGTTGTGAAGATTAAATAGTTAGCAACAAAATTTTGAGGTTGTGCATTAGTTTGGTACATGAAACTACAGAGTACCACACCTACAGGACAAGCCAGGACTTTGGCAGAGATAACGCAAACATTGTTGAAAGAGTTCAAGAAGTCAAAGTCCGAGTCACAATACATTATAGAACTGAAGGAGATTAAACAAGTACCAACTGAGTCGGTGTGGGACTTCGATCAAAGGTTTAAGGATCTAATGGGTAGACTGAATTTCCAGATCCCCAATCAACAACACCAAGAATGGTTTATTGCAGGACTTCTACCACACATTCGCAGGCCGTTGACTCAACAGAAGGTTGCATCGCAGCCCGAGGTGCTGGAAATTGCAATGAATTGGAATCATCCCCTATAGGAGACAGTGGAGGGATGGCACAAGTTCAGATGCAATTGGATGTTTTGACGATTCAATTGGAAGAACTTACAAAAGGGAAGGAGAAACAAGAACAAGTTTGGTGTACCAAGTGTAGGACTGAAGGCCATCACAAGGACGAGTGCCCAACATTCACGTAGTATATGGCAACTGGAGTGTCGAATCCATTATCAAGAGGGGGGTATTGCGAGATATGTAAGAAATGGGTACATCATCCAACCGAGTGTCCATTGCTATAGAAGTATCAGAGTACACCAAGGAACTTGTTTTGCAATTTTTCCAAGTCACTCGAACATGAAGAGAAGGATGGTCGCACATTTGATCCGATGAGTGAGCTCACTATAGATATGTACAAGATTCAGGAGGAGAATGTTGCAACATAAGGGGGTGGTCCACAATATAATAATTAAAGAGGCTTTAATCCAGGAAACAAGGTAAATTTTGGTAGAGATCAAGGTAGAGGAAACTTTGGTAGGAGAGGAAGAGGACCAATTATCTGTTACAATTGTAATCAACTGGGACATTTAGCCCATGATTGCCCAAATCCATGTACAACGTGCACATAATATAGAGAACTAGACCATTCGACAAAATATTATCCTCAACTAGTTGCGAAATGGCAGGTAAGAGGAAATCAAAACCATAATCCAAATCAAAATGTGCAGAAAATGTCCACCGAAAAATGCAATGAAGGATCTAGAATAGCATTTGTTACGCGCGAAGGAGCTAGAACATGAGTTGATATGACGAATGAAGGAAAGAAGAATGAGCAAAAGGTGAGGAAGTCAATAGGACCTATGCCAACCTTTGATCCTTAACAAGAAAATGAGTCATATCAGAGGGCATGAAAAGAGGTACTTGGACAAGATTGGGGAGCATCAACATCGTCCGCACCTCATGTTGGAGATTGTGTTGTGTCAGAGAAACCAATTGGGAAGGTAAGCACTATAAGAGAATTCTTGAGAAGTTGTGTAGAGCTAATGAAAGATGAAACTGCACTGAATACACTATATGACATGATTGATCAATGTACACAAGGAAGGGAAACTCCCATCGCACAAAGGGTGGTAAATCAGGTACTTCTTAGGAAGAGGACCAACGGAGAATTCAGATTCAGTGCCCATATTGGGGAATACGATGTGGATAATGTTATATTGGACTTGGGGTCTGATGTGAATGTTTTACCAAATTAGACTTGGGAGATGATGGGAAAAGCTAAGCTAGTATGATCTTTTGTTCAGTTAAGCCTCTCAAATCAACACAAAATAGTACCAATTGGTCGATTGACATGAGTACATGTGAACACAGATTGGGTGTGCAACACGACATACTTTGAAGTTATTGAGATTGTGAATGATAGTCAACCATATCCAGCACTGATGGGACTTGAATGGAAATTTGATCACCAAATAATCATTCATTTGAAGAAGAGGTAAATGATATTTGAAGTCAGAGATTTGAAAATTACTGCACCATTGGACCCAGCAGAAGGAAGGAGATACATAGAGCCAGCAAGAGGAAATGACATTGACAATTTGTTTCACATGACTATGTGGATGGATTATTATGTTAAACCTAATGTAGATGGTGCACTAAGTTGGAGAAGTATCAGTTCATGTGCATCAGTTTGGAGGAATGTCTAGAGAATTGGAAACAACAGATGCATGAAGTGTCAACAAAACAATGTGCATGCATAACCTGATCCTTTCGTTGCATTGGAACAGAATTATGTGACCTGTCCAAGAATGATGGATTGACTGATATAAGTTTGTTTGTAAATGAATTTGAGTTGTAGGTACCTGAATAGAAAAGGTTGTTGGCATTGGATGCTTTCCTAAAAGCAACTACAGCCAGATGGTGGGATGCAAACAAAGAAGGAATGAAAGATTGGTCATAGTGTAGAAGACTAATGCAAGTCAGGTTTGGTACCGAGGTTGAAAATATTACGCATAAGTATACAGGAGAGAGTGATCTAGCAGGTCATGTTGAGCAGTGCAGGACTTTACAGAGTTCAGTACTGGAAACAAAATGGATGCACATATTTATACATACACAAGATACAATCCCGAAGAGATGGTATCTGGAATTGGAAATGCGCAGAGAAACAACCAACTGGGACGAGCTAACTTGGAAGTTCAAAGCCACATTCACATTTGAACATGAATCTCCATCAATAGATTCAATGCTACAGGCTATTTGAACTAACATCTTCTCATAAGAAGGGCCGATGGAGATGGTATCGGTGTGTAGTACGTATAGAGATAATATCATGGTCCATGAGTTATTGGAGTGTTACAATGTCTCTAAGGAAGAATATGATGATGAAGATCCTAAGAACGTGCAAGCATATGAAACAGAAGGAGAACGTGCAGTAGAAGGACCAGAGCTCAAGTTCGTTGCGTACACATAGCTCCTAAAGACATGAAAGGTAAACATTGGGACAATAGAGAATCCAAAGTTTTCACAGATAGGGGATTACTGGAGTGATGAGACCATAGAAAAGATTGCAGACTTGCTACACGAATATAGAGACCTATTCCCAACTACATTTTTTGAGATGAGGGGGATAGATTGGGGACTTATGCGAGATGAAGATTCCCTTGAAACCAAGTGCTAATCCAGTGTGACAGGGGCCTTACAGGTTAAATCCGAAGTACAAGGAAAAGGTGAAAGACGAAATAGACAGGATGTTGGACACAGGAATCATTGAACTGATAGAAGAATATGAGTGGATCAATCCAATGGCAGTGAAAGAGAAGAAGGCAGGAGGAATCCAGATTTGTATGGATCTAAGGAATCTGAATGATGCATGTTTGCATGACCCATTCCCAACACCATTCACATATGAGGTATTAGAGAATGTAGGAGGCAAAGAGACGTATTCTTTCATCGATGGATTCTCGGGGTACCATCAGATAAAAATTGCGCAAGAAGACTGGTACAAGACTACTTTCACGAGAGAGTGGGGGAGTTATCAATATACAATAATTCCCTTTGGACTAAAGAATGCCCCTGCAATGTTCTCCAGAGTAGTGTTTGCAACATTCAAGGAATTTATTCATAGGTTCCTTGAAGTATACTTGGAAGATTGGACTATGTTTAGTCTACTAAAGGATCACATATAAGTACTCTAGCTAATGTTGGATAGGTGTAGGCAATGCCAGATTTCGCTGAACTTGAAGAAGTGTATTTTTTGCGCACCGTTTGGAATTTTGTTGGGCCATGTAGTTTGAAAGCAGGGATTACTAGTAGATCCAACCAAGATTGTAGTGATTCTGGATTTAGAACCACCTACATCAGTCATATAGTTGAGGGAAAATATAAGTCATACAACATATTATAGAAAATCTATTAAAGCATATGCACAGATCACAGCACTGATGGAAAAGTTACTGAAGGACGAAAAGTTCCAATGGAACGAGGACTGTCAAAAGGGTTTGGATGCATTAAATAAAAAACTAGTGACTGTGTCGATTTTGATCTTTCCATATTGAAACAAGGAGTTCCATGTTCAAGTAGATGCATCGTCCATAGCTTTGGGAGAAATATCTCAACCAGGGGAGAGAGACATAGATGACCCAATTTATTTTGCAAGTAGGAAGCCGTCTATAGCAGAAAATAATTACACCACTACAAAACAAGAAGGATCGGTAATGGTATATGCATTGCAAAAGTTCATACATTATTTATTGGGGTCTCACTTTAAGATGTTCACAAACCATTATTCATTAAAATACTTAGTGAACAAGCCATTGTTGGGGGGAGGATATGCACATGGCTACTATTGTTTCAGGAATATGATTTTGAGGTTGTGGTGAAACCAGGGAATTTGAATGCAGGATCAGATCATCTATCGCGCATACTATCAGGAGAAGATGCAGGAAATTTAGATGATGACTTCCCAGATGCACAACTATTTACAGTTAAAATGGTGGATGATTACTCCTTGGACATCATGCAATTTCTAAGTACATGAATGGCTCCATCAAACATGACAGTTGTGTAGAAGAAACAGCCTGTAGTGAAAGCAACAGATTATTAGTTGATTACAGGGAGTTTATACAAGTTGGGTGTGGATGAAATATTGAGAAAATGTGTGTTGGAAATCAAAAGATGAATGATACTCACAGAAGAACATGACGAGATTGCAGGAGGACGTTATGCAAGGAGAGCAACTACACAAAATATTTTTTGCACAGGACTTTGGTGGCCCACACTTCACAAAGATTCTAAGGAATATTGACAGTCATGTGATGTATGTCAAAGAGTGGGAAAGTCATCCAGGAGAGATGAAATGCCTTTAAATCCACAAGTTACATTGCCATCATTTGATAAATGGGCCATAGAATTTGTGGGGCCAATCCATACACAAGCAAGAAGATCAAGGGAAATGTACATAATCATTGTGACGGAGTATTTGACAAGATGGGAACAAGCAACAATAATCACAAACTACACCACGGAGACTGCTACAGGATTTTTGTTTGAGAATATAGTCACGCGATTTGGATGTTCGCGCATATTACTCAATGATCAAGGAACCCACTTTCTGAATAAGAAAAATGCAGCATTGACCGAGGAGTTTCAAATCCATCATCAGAAGAGTACACTGTATCATCCTTAGGCCAATGGAATGGTGGAAGCTTTTAATAAAATCTTGGAGAATTCCTTGACAAAGATATGCAACGTAGGGAGAGATGATTGGGACTTAAGAGTTCCTGCAGTTTTATGGGCCTACAGGACAACATAGAAAATTTGACAGACAAGACACCTTTCAGGTTGGTCTATGGACTAGAATCAGTAATTCCAATGGAGTTTATTCTACGTAGCCTACGCATTGTAATGATCACTAATCTTTCAAACTCTGGCGCAATAGAGGAGATACTATCGCAGTTAGTACAACTTGAGGAAGATCGGTTTGTCGCAGGTTTACATCAGCAAGTTCAGAAGGCAAGAGAGAAGGCATTGCATGATAGACACATTAAGCAAAAAACGTTTCTAGTAGGAGATTTGATATTACTCTATGATAGAAAGTTCATGCAACATCCAAGAAAGTTTAGAATACACTGGTTAGGACCCTATGTGATTCAACATGTAACAAAGACAAGTGTTTCGTGGTTGGAAATCCTGAATGGAGAAGTCCTTGGAGGAATGGTGAATGGAAGTCAACTGAAACTCTTTAGAGATGACCGACATTCTACACAGTAATCTGGGCTACGCTCGAACACATGTATCATAGTAATTGTACTATAGTAGGAAGATAAAACACAAAAAAACATATAAAAAGTAGAAAAAGGAAGAAAAACAAATAAAATTTAAATATAGAAAAAGAAAAAGATTATCAAGTACAAAGACATAAGAACTTGCATAGAAGGAATGATTATCGCACATTGGCATGGAACTATGCCGGTTAAGTCACGGAAGAAAAAGATCGGGACACAAGCAGATGTCAAAGAAGAACAGTTGCACAGTTTGGCATTGATAAGACCATTAAAAGCATTAAATCACAGAAACGACGATGAAAATATGGTAATGACAGGTCATAAAGACGTCGTACAATCTTAAATGGTAAAAGCTTCTGGAAATCACGACAGATTGGCAGTACGAGGAAAAAATCACACGATGGATTTTGTAATAAAGTCGCATTTATTTAACCATTCATCAACCCCATTGGTGGATTGGACAAGTTAGCTAAGGCGTGAAGTGACATGCATAGTTGGCAAGGAGACACAAAAGCAGTTGAAAGTTGCTAAGCGTAAATAATTGTTACTAAGAGCTGTATGCAAGAGAGAGCGAACCAGAGAAAACCAGAGTGAGCCCGAGTCACTCAGAGTTGAACTATAGCTACAACATAACAACCACAAAGCAAGTAAAGGAACCTGTCGCACACAACAATTGCCCCACCAAAAGTTGCAATGTCATTATCAGCGGCACAAAAGCAATCGAAACAACTAGCAGATGCACTAGAGGTTGAGGAAATACCTGGAGGTTCATATTCGGCTTCGCAGGAAAACTTCCATAGGGATTATATCCCACCAAGGAAGTACAATGCACCTCATCTCAAAGTACCAACATATGGGAAATACCCACTGACAACATCACTAGTCCCACCTGCTGTAAGTATTGAAGGAGACATGCTCGGCAAGGTTGCTTCCCTCAAGTTTGTGGATCAGGATATCATAGACGAGCAGAAGTTTCTCGAGTTGGCTAGGGAAACATTATTGTGTGCTAAGAACATACTGGGCATAGGAGCGATATTGTTGGAAATGAAGATGTGGGAAATGGGACTCGAGAAGTTAGGAATACTGCACTTATTGAAGGTTCCACACTTCAGACGCAGCCTGGAAATCAATGTTTGTGTTAAGTTACTACTCAATTGCGCCCATGGAGCAACATTGTGGCTTGACCCACCAGTGTCGATTGATACTACATTGATTGTGCAGATCATAGGGCTACCGAAAGTAGGAGAGGATCCAACTATTTTGTTCAATAAGGCAGGGGAGAGAGCTCTATTAGAATCAATGACGGAGAAATTTCACACCTTTAAGGAGAAACGGGGATTGGATGTCACGAACATCAATGATAGTGGTGTTTGGTTTGCAACTCATGCGTTGGCCTGCAAATTGTTGTGCAAGTGTCATAAGGACGAAGTACCGGCTGCAGTGATCGCAGCCGCGGAAAAATGCTCAGAAGGGGTCTAAATGTACTAGGTCACCTTCTTCATGAATCAATTTTTAACAGACTGTATCGAGGCCCAGGAGAAGGGTACATAATTTCATTATGCATGGATTTTGATTTAGATTGCACTAGTAGCCTGGAAGGAATTGGGCTACTACCAATATATGGGAAAACTCAGTAGAGTTAATATAGTTGTGTGGTATGCCAACTTATGGCATACGACAAACAAAAGGAGGAAACATGACAATAATGTTACATTTTTTGTATACTTTGATCATATCAGGTATCTAATCGAACATAAACTGCGCATCTCAACCGAGACAGTGGAAATATACAAGGATATTGCGCGATTCAAAGTAGGCATGCACCATATGTATGTGCAAGCAAAGAAGGACCCTGCACCCCAGTGGCTACCCACCAGCTATAGGTTGAAAACAGAGGATGTATGCCTGATTATGAATGATTGGGAAGATGGGTGGAAAAACCTAGTAGAAAAAGCGAGGCACCCAAAAGATGAAGAAGAATAGGATAAGAGTGATGAAGAACTAGATGAGGGGCAGGGGAATGAACAGAACAATGGAGTAGGAGATACACCTAGGCCATCAACAACAGAGGCACAATAGATAGTCCCCATGGTAGGAGTGAAACACAAAGATATGGGGAAGGATCTAGTGTTAATGTTTATGCCATTATTATAGTTCTTTGCATTTCATAAGATAAGAGCATAATAAGAACAAGATCACTGAGAAATACACATCCACAAGAGACACAACATTTATCCTGGGAAACCCTCTAGGGGAAGAAAACCCA
>ML778724.1:60546-119601 GCA_009831015.1 Picea engelmannii | reverse complement strand
AATTACCGACTTGATTAATCCTCAATGGGGATTAATCTAATAATAAAAATAATAATAATGACATGATTAATCCACAATGGGGATTTAATCCAATAACAAAATAATAAGAATGCTCTTCGCAGTTACATTATTTCAACATCTAGTAGGAGGTGCGCGCAAGAAGACTAAGGCGCACAAGGAACCCCTAGTCTACAATTTGACCAATGATTACATGGATCAAATCAGATACCAAGTACAGGATGTCGCAGAGGAAGTCATTGAGGAAGCGACGAAGAAACGAGAAGACCAACGTGTGGTGAACCAAGCCAGTTCACCATGTAAATACCCAATGTAGGTAGGACAACAATTTATAATCCATAAAGGATAATATATTAAATAATAATGTATATGAATATGAGATGATGAGATAAATAAGAATGAGGGCCTTATATACCCACGCAGGGGTTCCATTCCATGAAAAGACATGACCTCTCATTGGGAAGGTGTCTCTTCATTAATTATTCATTAACTATTATAATGTATTTATATTTATTATTATATATTATGTTCATAACATTTCCTTCCCCTTAAAAATGCTTTGTCCTCAAAGCATACTTGTGGAAGACTTATCTCTTGCTCTGGCTTGTAGTATCGTCTCCTTAGTCTTTATTCATGAATTAGTGATCGTTGAGGACTTGAAACGATAGGATCTTCTAACCACTACATAGAACCGTCAAATTGTAAGGGAGTCTACCCACCTTAAATCGATCTTCGGCACAATGGGGATTTTATGGGGTTCTTGTAGACAATTTGATGTATTTTGACTCCCATGATAACTTCTACCTTGAGCATCATTTGTAATGGAGGTAATAATTTTTGACATATTTGTCATTTGTTTCTATGGATACATTAATTGGTTGAAGTATCGATTTTTGTGATTAGGATGTCTATAAGGCATCCTTGCAACTTGATCTTTACTTTGTGTGCTTGTAGCTTCTTCTTGAGTAACACTTGGAATTGAGTCTTCTTCATAGCACTGGATTGTTTCTACTTCAACATGTGAAGACCTCTTTACATCAACTGAATCATTTTGAGTTGTAAGATTGATTGGGTCTGTATTAATTGCTTTATCCACCACCAGGTTTTTTCCATTTGAATACTTCTATAGTTCCATAGGTTCAGTCATGGTCTCTTTATCTACCAATGATTCCTTATTAATAAGTTGTTCTAACTTGTCCTCTATCGTCTTCTTATCACTCTTTATCTTCTTAATATGGGTGAGTAAACTTTGATTATGGATTTTTAGGCGACAAAATTCTGCATCTTTGTCTATGACTATTTTATCACACTCCTTTTGGATCTCAAGTATTGATTGTTGTTTATCTGAAAGTAGTATTTTGGAGATCTGATCAAGATATTTTGACGTAGATATTGAATCTGACTTCACTAAGACGTCGTGTAATTTTTTTCTTCTTCTTATAGGAAAACATTAAAAAACAATTCTCAAGGTTTAATAGTAAGCTACCCAGCGTCTCTAACCAAGTTGAGTCGAGGATTATATCAACCTCTTTGTCATATATAGTTGTAACCTTGAAATTCGATACGAGTTTATAATCTCGAGTCGAGTGTTAACGGTAAGTCCTTGATGTCATATTTATTGTCAAAAAAAAGTCATTTGTTTCGATTACATTTGTCTTTGGAATTATTAATCGATTCGCCAAATCCATACTTATGTGATTTTTCTTCTTATGTGGGAAAATGTAGATGCCAACTTCTTTTTCTTGAATATTTCCTCTAAATGTTAATAATCTGATGCATCTAGTTAGATGATTTTTACCAGAAAAATATTCTTTTCTTAAAATCCATTTTTTTAATTTGAATTGACCTTATAATTATTATAATATCCCTTTAATAATAATAAGACTTAAGCTTCTTGACTTAATAGATATCTTCCTCTAATATTCTTTTATACTCTCTTAAAAAATAATCCTTGATAATTCTTCTTTTTATATATTATATATATAGAGTTCAAAAACTTTGAATATTTTTTTATACTTTACCAAAAGTAATTTTATATTCACTTAATCTTTTTTTTTTCCTTGGTAATTAATGAAAATAATTTAATATTACCTTCACACTTCCCAAAAAAAAAATCTTTTAGTTATACTCCTTTCTTAACTCACTGCATTTGTGAACTTTTGAAACAACTTTTTTTTTTAATTAAAACTTTTGACTTTTTTATTACATATCCTCCTTTTATATTTTTCACCATATATTCTACACTTCTTAAAAAAAAAAAATTGTTTGCTAGTTTGTCCATGACCTAGAGGACTAGCCTGTGGCTGAGAAACCGTGACTCAGGGGCATCTAAGTCATCAAAATCACCCGGGGATCGCACCCGGCATGAGCCACACCAACCCTTAACATGGCTGGATTTTTTGTCCCCGCAAGTTTCGAACTGGTGACTTAACATCACAGAGTGTCTTAACAACACACTCCATCACCGACTATCCTACACCGCGGTGACACTTTTATTAAAAAGGACATGGGGATGGGCTTTGATCCACTTATGTGTGCATGGGTCACGATACCATTTAATATAGTATCTCTGGGTGCAACCACACGTTCGACCACTACCTCAAGGTGCCCCCATGGCTCCAGGTAAAGCCCTCACGAGAATTGAACCTTTCCCAATGGTGAAAAACTCCTCGCTTTCCGCCATTGGATCCAACCCCTTTGGGCTCTTCACTTCTTAAAATTAATATAACTTAGAAATTGATTAATTTTATTTTTTTCCATTTTGTTTTGTTTTAACAAAGGTCACGACTTTTTGTTAAACGGTGGCTAATTACCCTTTTACTTCTATGGCAATTGTATGGATTGCTATAATGAACAGTAGAGTTACTGCGCTTAAAATTGTACGAAAAATGTTTTACATAATAACTTGTGGTTGCACGGTTGTAAATAGTGGATATTGATGTACGCACTGGATATCAATTATATATATATATATATATATATATATATATATATATATATATATATATATATATATGCATGTATTTTCTTTTTCTTTTTCTTTTTCTTTTCTTTTTTCTTTATGGAAACAAAAACTTCTTGTTCAAAAAATTCTTGTACGTGGATTTCCATGATAGAGATATTTATTT
The DNA here is from genome assembly GCA_009831015.1 of Picea engelmannii. Classification (NCBI taxonomy): domain Eukaryota; kingdom Viridiplantae; phylum Streptophyta; class Pinopsida; order Pinales; family Pinaceae; genus Picea; species Picea engelmannii. Next base: position 116,455 of record ML778724.1, on the reverse strand, counting down.
CTTGTTCTGAAGTAAAGAGCTTGAATTTACCGGAAAATTTGTGGTAGTTTAAACCATTCTTTTACACTTTCTTTCTGTTCAATATTCTTGTCAATGGAAGGTGGAAGGAATCTCTTTTTTAATTTTTGGATAATAGTTTATTTTTCTTCAATATTGTATTCTGCAGCGGAAATTTTAGACTTCAAATGGCTAAGGGCCAACTATGGTCAAGGACCAAAAAAATTAGAGAAACTTTGTTTGTGGCCAAAAGTCAGATCGAGATGAAGCTCTGATAAGATGCGAGCATTTTTAGGGCCCGTAATAAGATGTGAGCCCTAAAAATGTTGTTTAGGGCCTCAAAACGACCCTGGAAGTCAGGGACCCAAAAACTAGGAAAAAACTGCCAAACTAGAAAACTACCAAAATGAGCTAGTCGGAATAGGTGAGAGGCCATCGACATCCATCTGGATCAATCTTCCTCTCTTAGGAAGCAATGGCCTCCATTGCGTTGATTTTCCCCATCAGATGAGAAAAATTTTGTTGAATTTGGCCCCATATATATATGCATGTATTTTCTTTTTCTTTTTCTTTTCTTTTTTCTTTATGGAAACAAAAACTTCTTGTTCAAAAAATTCTTGTACGTGAATTTCCACGATAGAGATATTTATTTCTTGTGTTGAAGTAAATAGCTTGAATTTACCAGAAAATTTGTGGTAGTTTAAACCATTCTTTTACACTTTCTTTCTTTTCAATATTCTTGTCAATGGAAGGTGGAAGGAATCTTTTTTTTAATCTTTGGATAATAGTTTATTTTTCTTCAATATTGTATTCTGCAGCGAAAATTTTAGACTTCAAATGGCTAAGGGCCAACTATGGTCAATGACCAAAAAAATTAGAGAAACTTTGTTTGTGGCCAAAAGTCAGATCGAGATGAAGCTCTGATAATATGCGAGCATTTTTAGGGCCCGTAATAAGATGCGAGCCCTAAAAATGTTGTTTAGGGCCTCAAAACGACCCTGGAAGTCAGGGACCCAAAAACTAGGAAAAAACTACCAAACTAGAAAACTACCAAAATGAGCTAGTTGGAATAGGTGAGACGCCATCGACATCCATCTGGATCAATCTTCCTCCCTTAGGAAGCAATGGCCTCCATTGCGTTGATTTTCCCCATCATATGAGAAATTTTTTGTTGAATTTGGCCCCAAGTGAGCCACTTGCCTTGGTGCAGGAGCTGCCCTGCTTTGACAACTCGATAAAGATGGATCCTTTACTGGAGAGTGCCCTTGACATGTGTGTCCACAATCTAATCACTGGATGCATGTTGTATGCAGTCGGGGTTGAGCTCTATTGGTGTCAACTATTCTGCTATCTCTGAGGTGTCCAATAATGGTGGGAAATGAGGCCGAAGGAGATCCACGTTGAACAATGGGTGCAGGCCAAGGATAAGAGGAATGTTGAGCTAAAAAGAATTGTCACCCACAGCCTTGGTGATGGTGTATGGCCCATAACGAAGTGGACAAAGATTCTTATGGGGCCTTGTAAGGTGTTCTTTCTGCAAGTGTAACCAAACTTTGTCGCCCACCTGAAACTTATGTGTCACTTAATGTTGACCATGGCGTTGATTGTACTTGGCATTGGAATTCTGTAGAATATCCTGAACCTGTTGGTGGATGTGCTGGATCCACTCAATGAATTGGGTGGCTTTGTCAGCTTCAGTTGGAGCAGGGGATGAGTCGATTGAGGTAGTTGTAAGGGGTAGTGAAACATCCATGGGACCTAATGGTTGGAATCCCAACCCCACCTGAAAGGGGTTGTGGTTGGTTGAGTTATGCAGGGCTCGGTTGTAGCTATGTTGAACATAGGGAAGAATCTCATCTCATGTGTGGGGGTGCTTTGAATTGTACATGCCCAGGATATGCACGATCATTCGATTTACGACCTCGGTTTGGCCATTTGTCTAGGGGTGGAAGGCCATGGATTTGGTGAGCTTGGTGTCCAGCAATGACCATAGCCTCGACCGGAATGTGTTGAGAAACTGGCTGTCCAGATCTGAGTCAATGGTTTGTGAGATTCCAAAATGTACCTAGACTTGTTCAAAGAAGAGCTTGATAGTGGCCTCTGTTGTGATGTTCTTCTTGCAGGCGGCCAGAATCACCATCTTAGAAAAGTGATCAACAACCACAAAAACACAGTCATTGCCGCTTTTGGTGAATGGGAGACCTGACATGTATTCCATTGAGATGGATTCACATGGCATGTTAGGAGTAGGCAGAGGGGTGTATAGGCCTTGTTTCTTAGTGGTCGGTTTGGAAACAGCGCAAGCAGTGCAGGACTTGATATACTTGCTGACATCCTGTCAAAGTTTCAACCACTAGAAATGTTTATGTAGCATTGCCACTGTCTTTTCGACGTCGAAGTGTCTTTCCACCTGATTGTAGTGGGCTTCCCAAATCAGCTTCACTCATTTGCTTGATGGAACACAGATATGGCCTAGACTGCACAACAACCCGTCCTGAAGATGGAAATTAGTGACAGTTGAGTTTGCGCCCAACATTTGGTAGGTGGTGGCGAAGTCTAGGTCTGTCTCATAGAGTTGGGGTCATCTAGAGGCCTCGTGGCTGCAAGAGTCTAGCACCATGGTGAGTGTCGCAACTGGAAGTCGACTAAGGCAATCCGTGACTCAGTTGGTACTTCTTGTTTTATACTTGATGTTGAGGTGGAATTGCAGCAAGTATGTGGACCACTTTTGATGGCGGACATTCTGCAATTTGCCTTGTGTCTGCATGAACTGCAGTGGCTTATGATCAATGTGGATGACTGTCTCCTTCCTAAGAATGTAATGTCTCCACTGGTGGCATACTTGCACAATGGAGTACATTTCTTTGTCGTAAGTAGGGTACTTACGGACAACAATTGATAGTGTCTCACTATGATAGGCTACGAGGTGGTCGTGTTGAGTGAGAACGATGCCCACAACATAGTTTGAAGCATCTGTCTTGATCTCAAAGGGTTGTTGTAGGTCCATTAATGAAAGTATTGGGGATGAGAACAAGAGTTTCTTTAAATCATCGAATTCTTGTTGTTGGGACCGACCCCACACAATGTTTTCCTTACCACCACCCCTGGTTACTTGGCTGAGGGCCCAAGCAATATGGGAGAATCCCAACACAAATCTGCGGTAGAAATTGGCAAGGCCCAAGAAGATCTGAAGCTCGGTGAGTGTGGTTGGGGATAGCCAGTCACAAATGACCTAGATCTTTGTTATATCCACATGTACGCCATGTTGATCAATGATTTAGCCTAGGTAATGGATTATATCCATGCCAAAGGAGCATTTTCCCAAGTTGGCGTATAGCTTGTGCTGTCGCAAGGTGTGCAGAACCTGTTGAATATGTTGCAAGTGTTCCACCCAAGTCTTGATGTAGATGAGGAGTCATCCATATACACCACTACAAAATTATTGGTGAATGGTCGTAGGATATCGTCCATCATCCTCATGAAAGTGGCTGGAGCATTTGTCAATCCAAAGGGCATGACCAACCATTCAAAAAGACCTTCCTTTGACTTGAAGGCAGTCTTCCATACATTTGTTTGTTCTATTGGGATCTAGTGGTAGCCATACTTCAGATCAATATTACTGAAATGTTTGGCCCCTGTGAGCTGATCAAGGAGGTCATCGATTCAGGAAATCAGGTACCGGTTTCTGACTATGATTTTATTCAGGGTCTGATAATCAATGTAGAGTCGCCAGGTTCCATCTTTCTTTTGTACCAGCACGATTGGGCTCCCACAAGGTGATGAGCTGGGACAGATGTGCCCCTTGTGGAGAAGTTCTTAGATTTGCCGTTTGATCTCATCATTCTCCAACAGAGAGTGGCGATAGACTAGCCCATTGGGCAGCGCTGTGTCGGGGGTCAAATCGATGGGATTCTTGACTTGACAGTGCAGAGGGACCCCAGTAGGTGAGGAGAAGATATCTGAGTATTCTTCCATGACCTTATCCACTTGCTTCTGCTGTGTGGAAAGGTCGATCGCGGAGGCCCTGGATGTGGATACGATCTTCCGCTCACTCTGAGAGCAAATCAAGAAGAAGACACACTTCCCCGTATGCGAGATGACCTTCCTACATTGCTTGGCAGAGATCAAGGAAATAGCACTAGGTGGGACTGCCTCGGGTATCCTGTACAATTTCTTGTTCAAAGTAATAATAACACTGCAAGGCCTAGAATCATATACAACATGGCATTTCCATAAATACGGTTGGCCCAAAACAACATGACAAACTTTGAGAGGAGAAACATCACACAATACCTTGTCTTTGAAGGGCTTGATGTCATATGGCATGGAACATTGTTGGCTGACGCAAATATCGGTTCCTTAGCGAAGCCATCGAATGGTGTAGGGTTGCGGGTGTGGCATTTTCGGCAGGGCGATCCGCTTGGCAACCTATTCTAAGATGGGGTTCTTATGGCTACTGCTATCAACGATGAAGTGCAGCAGGGTACCCTTCACCCACATTTGTGAATGAAAAAGGCGCTCTCCTTCCTCTGGCTCATGTGGTTCACCGGGCTGGAGCTTGGTGGTGACAACGGTAGCACTGGGTTCTGTGTCAATGATCTGTCTCCCCCTTTTTGGTTCTGACTTAGAGTCGAAACCCGCATCTGATTCAGATTTTTTCACCTTAGCCATCATCGACTGTTTGGAGCAACAATCAATAGTGTTATGCCAGGGGCTCTTATGGAAGTCACACCACTTCCCAGTATCTTTCTTTGTCTTTCCAGTGTCCTTCTTTGTGTATGGCTTGGAATGGTTGTCTTGGTGTTGTCCATATTTTCCCTATCCTTTTTTCGGGGGGTTGGGGCCGCCCTTTCCTTGCTTTTGTTGTGCGGGGTTCCCAGGCCCAAATTGTCGCGTCTTTTGTTTGAGCTTTTGCTCGATTTTGACAACATATCTACAGGTCATGCCCAAAGACGAGATGTCCAGAAATTACATTTCAGTCTGGATGTATCAATGTAGAGCACCGCGATACTTGAGCATCAAATGTCGCTCAGAATCTTTGATACCCAGCTTCGTATGCAAGGTATGGAATATATTTGTGAACTCGGGCACTGGTTGGTCTATTTCTTGTCGCAATGTGGTCCATTTTGTATACAAGTCGTCATAACTTCTGACAAGGTAGTATTGTTCCTTAATAGTATCCCTAAAGGATTCCTAGATGACCGCGACTGTAAATAATGAGGGTTCTTCTATCTCCTTTTGCTCACAAAAAGTTTCCCACCAATCTTTGACATGGGGAACGACTTTGAGGAGTGCAAAAGTATTTTTTTTCTCTATTCGAAAAGTTATGGACAAAAAAATACGCTTCTAGTAGATTCAACCACTTGTCTACAACATCTACGTCTATTTGAACTTCAAATATAGGAATATCAAAGTTAATTTGTACCTTGAAAGGAGCGGCACCTCCACTCGAGGAAGATGCGTTGCTTGTTGGTAGCTGACGAAGGATTTTCTCGAAACTATCCATCATCTTGTTCCTTTGTTGCATGAGGGAATCCTCAAGAAATGTTTTGAAAAGATCTCATGTCCCATCATATTTATTTTCTCCCGCCATGTGAGGTTGTTTGGGCATGTGAGAGATTGTAGTGCCTTTAAATAAAAAAAATTGATATAAATCATTTTAATTGCACAAATAGATTAATCACTCGAACATATAAAATTTATCTAGCTAAACATAATAGCTTGCGGACAACCTCATAACACATCATATTCCTTAAATTTCATAAAACAAATACATAAATTAAAATACCTGGGTCTGATGCTAACCCTCCGTTTTCCGCTTGTCTTGTTGACCTTCCTGCTGCTGCCTTGCCCAGCTTGAATCCACAGACCAACTCTGCCCAAAACTGAGTATCCACCCTGCCAACTAGGACAACTACCTAGCTCCAGGATACCATATGGATATCCTGGCCCCTCGTGCCCAAAACCCCCAGCAAACCGGTGCCCCTTGTACTAACCCTCCCGACTACAGAACTCAACTCTCCTCTCTGCAAATCCAAGAGAGCCCCCAAAATAAAATTTCTTGTAGAATGATCCCCCCTGCCTTCGTAAACCTCCTCCCCTCATATCCCTCCTTCACCGCCCTTTCTCCTCATTTATTACCTTATCTACACATTCATTACCCTATCCTATTATTAATGCTTTATCCTATTATTCATGTCCCCTTATCCGTTTATTAATGCCCCTTATCTCTTCCGTATACGTAACCTTTAATTTAATAATATAATTTATTAACCCTATTAATTTAATACCCATGTCAATGAATGTAACATGTAATTAATTAATCAAATTGTAACCATTAATTAATAAATAAATATTTAATTAGTATCATTATACCAATCTTTGTTTAATTAATTAATATGTTAGGAAAATTAATTACCTAATAATTTTACTTAATAATTCCCTAAACATATATTCTACTAGGGTTGTTACAGAGATTTTGTCCTCAAGGGAAACAAGCTTGAGACCCAATTCTTTGTACCCTGACTGCGTTGGGGACATGCATTAAAAATGACAAGGGGAAGACCACTTTGATACCACTAATCCAGATTTTATGAGCAGAACGAAATGAATACAGATTATTAAAAGATGCTTAACACAGAATAACACAGATACAGTAAAATCGGTTTCTATTCAATAAGGAAATAAGCTAAAATTGTAAAATGCAGCGGAAAACAAGCTTGCTAGAATGGTGGCGGCTTATCTCTAAGAAGAGATGTGACGGTTGTGCTTATTCACAAGAATATGATTACAATGAGGCTCTGAAGGCCTTTTTACAATAAACAAAAATGCCAAAAACCCTAGACATCCAAAAACCTAACCCTAGGAGATGAAGCGCCAAAAGTCATGTGGGCCCCGTTGGGGTAAGTTAGTACATCAACTTCCCGGTGTCATAACTTTTTCATACGATCTTCGTTTTAAGCGCACGATAGCCCATTGGAAAGGTCTATCCGAGGAATACACATGTTTTAGTCAAACTCTAAATCTATATACTCTAATTGTGGCGAGCCGTAAAAACGATGTTTAGGGCCTCAAAACGACCCCGGAAGTCAGGGACTCGAAAACTAGGAAAAAACTGCCAAACTGGAAAACTACCAAAATGAGCCAGTTGGAATAGGTGGGAGACCACCGACATCGATCTAGATCAAGGACTCATAAAATAAGGAAGAACAAAAATTAGAGTGAAAAAGTAGCATGCAGAGGGAAAAGCAGGTGAAAGCATCCCGAACAACAAGTTAAATTGAGTTATCATGTATTGTAATAGGGTTTTAAGCCCTATAATTTATTTATAAATATGTAATGGGATAGGAGAATAGAGGATGATTTTTTGAGTTTTGGACTTTTCTGTTATGTTAAAGAAGAAGAGTTATAGGATAGACTAAGAAGGAAATGATCTATGTTTGAATGCTAAGGAGATGATGCAGAGAGAAAGAAAGGCTTGCACTGAAGAACGATTAGGGTAGGAGAAAGGAAAGATAACCATGATATATCATTGTAAGCGCGGTGCGCAAGCCTGAAGCAATTACCAAACACATAATAGATAATCCAGTCGTTGTGGACGTAGCCCAGAGTTGGGTGAACCACGTTAACTCTTGTGTTGAATATATTTTGTGTGATTGTTCATCGATTATGTTTGGATGCATACTAGATTAGATTTGTCTTATGTATAATCATTGTGCAATTGTTACGATTGTTACAGTAAGGGGTTTATGTTGTAATTTGGAATATAATGGTAATATGAATCTGAGCTCACTAAGTAGCTAACGAATAACAAAGACAGATCAACGCACACATAACCAATAAAAAAGAATTAATAGAATAATCACCTCCCATTTCCTCTCTACTCCAGAAACCTGGTTCCTGCGGTCCCAATAGATACCTTGGGTGAGACTTCATCTGCACATGCAGGTGATGCCGAAAGGGCCAGTGTCTGAAGGGTTTTGTTGGTCAAAGATAACTTGAACCTAGGGTCTTACAACCACACGCAACGCCAACAATTGGGTTATAATATCCTCCACCTCTAGGTGATGGTTGCCCCAATGAAGGAACAATAGTAATGAGAGATCTCATGTGAATGAATTAGACAAGATGATATGCAGACTGGTGATCCCATGGGGTTCTTTCATTTTCTAGTAGCTTTGCGAAATGAAATGGGATCTCTGGTGGTCATGCATGTAGTATTCAAATAGAGACATTTTTTTTTGTTCAAATTTTAATTATCACACACCTCTATTCTACGGGACAACAACCTCATAAAACTCACATCAAGCAAATAAGAAGTAATTTTATCATATATTGGAAATACTGAGTATTTTGAGCAGTTGTTGGTTATCCCATCCTGACTTGAAGAGGTTGGTAGGATACTAAAGTAAATATATGGTTGCATATCCCAATGCAACTAAGACAAGGCATTGAATAAGTTGTTGGTTGAAGAAGGAGTGTAGAGATAAATATAGCTCTACTACATGTAATGACCAGACACAAGTAAATTTCCTACTTCCTTCCTTTCATCTGTCAATAAGAAATGAAAGGACGTGGAAAAAATAAACTCAAAGGCAAGGGGGTTGGCATAATCCCCGTGAAAGATCCAATCTTCACTATACCCATTGCGAAAGGAATGGGTCACATGAAGCAAATTACCACATATTTCCATGGGAGAAGATAAGAGACATGGAGAATCAGAAAGAAGACATAGGTAAAACTTCAAAACCAACGAAAGGTAAAGCACCTGCTCATTACGTTGCTTCCCATTGCAATATAGGAGTACCTAAATATTTGCTTAACACTTCATTTCCTTCTTAGAGAGATGCATGGCTTCTTGACAAAGTTCATCCTCCCACGTGACATTATGAAGAGAATTCTTCAAACAATTCAATGACAATGTAGATGGTGTATTGTATTTTGCAGATAAATCGAGTCTCAAACCTTTGAGAATGGGCACCATCATGCTCAATTTGCATGGACTCCTTGATTTTCTTCTACATGATGTGATCTATCTTTCTGAGTTGCAAAGGAACTTGCTTTCCCTTGTGCACATCCGACAACAAGGACACTTTGCTCATATGTTTAGTGGCAAAGTTGAAATAAGGAAGGATTTTGACAACATGGTTATCATGACCGAAATGGAAGATGGAATACTACTGAAGCTGAAAGGGACATCTACCCATACACAAAATGTTGCATACCTCTCTCCTCATGGTCAAGTTCTAATTCCATCTAGTCTTTTGTAGCATGCTAGATTTATCCATATTAATTATGACAATCTCCCTTTGGTGAAAAAGAACGGTGTTTCTAGTTTTTCTATTATTCCTAGGAAATTGAATCAATGTGATTCTAGTATCCTTGGAAAGCATAGAAAACAACCATTTCATGATTATACTTCCAGAGCATGTAGAAAAATTGAACTGATTCATTTTGATTTATGTGGCCATATGCTCATTCCTTTTGCAAATGTAAATAGATATATCATGACTTTTATTGATGATTACACCAGAATTTGTTGGGTGTACTTTTTGAAAGAAAAATCACAAGCTTTTGAAACTTTTAAAAATTTTCATGTATGGATTCAAAATGAAGCTTAGTCTTGTATTGGCTCTCTTTGCACTGATCATGGAAGAGAATATACATCTAACGAATTTGATAGCTACCTTCACCAACATGGGATCAAACATCAAACCATAGTTCCATACAATCCTCAAAAAAATAGTGTAGTTGAACAAATGAACATGACACTTCTAAATATGGTTCATTCCATGATGTTTTTCAAGAATGTAAAATTAATGTTTTGGGATTATGCTATTCTATGTGCAATTTATGTGAAAAATAGGTGTCTGTCTCATGCTCTTGAAAACAAGACTCCTTATGAAATGTGGTATGGCCACATTCCTTCGATGAGGCATATCAAGGTCTTTGGTTCCACCTACTATGCCTTGATTCCAAAGGAGCAAAGAAGCAAGCTTGAAGCAATGAGTAAGAAGTGCATCTTCTTGGGGTACTCAAATACCACCAATGGATATCGTTTTTACAATGAGACAAATAAGAAATTCATCCTTTCCAAATATGTAATCTTTCTTGAATCCTCCAAGAATGACAAAACTGTTGACATGCAACTTGATCATCTGGATAAATTCACTCATGTAAAGAAATATCATGAATTTGTTAAAGAGATTCCACATATTGACGAGGGTGTTACACACCCAACCCCCTAAGTACCTTTTTAAAGGACGGGGTATTAAATTTTAGCTTTTCCTCGATCATCTCAAAGCCTCCTCTAGAGGCTACCATCATCTTATTCTCTTCAATATATTTCCAACGACTATAACCATGCTCAGAATTGAGCTCTGGATCGAAAGTTACAACTTTCCAAAGTTCCTTAGACCCTCATTGGTCCAAAGTCACTCACTACCACAAGGCTTCCTATCACTTGCACCATATGATGTAGCATTTACATCGTGCCTGTCATCTAGCCCACCGAGCCCTATAAATCAATGACTCCCTCTGATAGATCTAATGGTCCTTAGAGTTGAGTGATCAATGACTCTGATCACCTCTCGAAGTCTGTCCGTCGGAGTTCCTTCGTTTCAAGCACTCGAACCACTCCAACAAACTCTCTTCAACCTCACATACTTCAATGGACCTGACCTACATATCCAATAGCCCTAATTAATTCAGAGTATCCAATTTGCACGACGGTTAATGGCTCTAAACCTGCTCCAGCTACACTTAACATATGTGGGACCCTTGGAGATCTGTGGCTGAGATTGAATCTTGCATACCTCCTTGGTTGTTGTTGCCACTATGTACCTATATTCTGACGTGACATGTGACTCAATATCCACTTGACATGTGGACCCATCATGATGTGCCATGTTACTATAAGGTACAAAGGCTTGCTCGACCAAAGATTGACATTTGTCCATATACTATAAACTGATTAAGTTACTTCATCAACTCTTTCTTAAAACACTGCTCCTTGATATTTATTTATTTAATCCTCATTAGGGTTAATTACTCTCCACAAATTAATTACCCCCCTCGTAATTACATTTTTCCTTAGCCTAAAATTCTGGCCCAGTAATTAATGAGGATTTGCTTTCCCTCTCTTTCTCTATTAATTTAAATACCACTCATGTAATGATTATTTTATAATTTAATTAATTATGTTATAACATAGTTACATTATGTTCTAATATAATTAATTAAACTGTAATATACTTAGGTTTATTAACCTTGATTAACATATAAATCAAAGAACCTCGCTTATGACTTCGCATTGTAATCTCCATGTTATTACACACACACACACACACACACACACACACACACACACATATTGGGAGGAAGAGGAATTAAAATTTATTTAACATTATGTATAATTACAAGTAATTCCAACCTCCTTCACGTGCACTATTATATTTTATAACCTTATGATGTGCAAACTATCATACTCATAACTCTTCGGAGTGGTATTTCGAACCCAACGGAGTTGTACTCTGAATTCTCCAGAGTCATCTTTGAAATGATCAACTCCAAAAAGGTTTTGAAATGTTTGTTCATTTATTATATATATTAAATATTATGTTATTTTTGGCCATCGCCCCGAGGTCTTTGCACTAGAAACGTGTGTGCTCTTCTCATTACTCTGACTGCCAATATATGTGGGACCTTATATTACCCAGGCTTTCAGACTCGGAAGATTCACTCTTCTCTCATTACTCCAATGGCTTTGGACTTCATTCAAACACGTCCTCCCCTTCACTCTGATGGTTGGACTCCAAAAGGATCCCTTTTTTTGGAATTAATTTTATACCATAAAAAGAAAAGGAAAAAATATAATTTTTCGATGCGGGCGAACTGTGTCCAGAAAACATAGAATTGTACATTTACATTTACAAATTTATGCAAATTGTTGGATTAAATTATTTTCCAGAATAATACATTCCTTGGAAATAAAATCTTCCATAGTAAAACCATGTTTTTACTAGAATTCACTAATCTCCTATTTACATGCATCTCTTTGCTATTTTCAAGGAATGGTTACTATTCCCAAATCTTTCCGCTTTGGACATTAAATTTACTGTGTAATTCTTGGTAAAATTTGGTCTCTTACCAAATTCAAATGAAACTTAATTAATCATAATGCATTAATTTCTAAATTTCATTTATTTCAAATTTAAAGCTTAAATTTGCATTTCTCATTCTTTTCTTATTATTTATTTTTAAAATACTTTGCCTCTCTTAATGTTTGACTTATTCCCTTAATGTCAAATAGGGAGTCTGAACTCCCTTCAAGTTCTGAGTCTAGTGGATTTTTGAGACTAACAGAGAGGCCAAAGCCAGATGCTCGACCTTCAAGTTTCTAACTGAAATTGTATTTTTCTAATTACCAATCTACTTTATGAGGATTTTAGTGGCTTGGCTTACTAATACTTGGGGATTTGTTCCTATAGATTACTATAGGTGATCAACCAACACTACATGTTCTTAAGTTAAGTAATAATCCATTATTAAGTATAACTTCCCTTTTCAAACAGAGTCAGGAAGAAAACCAACAACACAATATGTTTTCCAAACTTTATTTCGGATTTCCCAGTTAGCAAGACAATCAAAGTGACACTCCATCATTTGAACAAGATAATAAATTTTGCGATTTTCTAGCACAATAAATCCATGACATAAAATAAACTAGTCAGACAATAGAAAACACAAAAAACACTTATCTGAAACTTAGAAATAGTTGGAAAATGTTGAAGGGAGTGCCACTTTCCACCCAACCATAGGCACAATTTCTCTTGGAGTATTTCATAGCTGGCCACCCCTTAGCCAAAGTATGATTCCATGAGATGGATTCTTCTTTTGCTCAACAAACAACAAGGGATGAAGGTTACTCTCCTTCTCCCACAGGAACCTAGCAATCCAGTCTTCTATCCACCAAGCAAGGGGTCCTGTTGTGATTGCTCACTCGATCACTGACTTTCTCTACAACCCCGTTTATCAACTTTATTAGAAAATGTTTCCCAACAACTCATGTACCCAGAACAATGTATTTTCTCACTTCTCTCCAGAACCACAGAGTTGCACACGCTCTTCTTCCTCAGAAATGGTCCCCATACGCATTTGTGTGTCTCCTCTTTTCTCTGCCCATGGTTTTCCTATTTTTTTCTTCCCTTCTACAACAAGATTTTGTGGGTAAAAACCCCCAATTCGTGGGTCATATTAGAAAATTCTATATGGGTAATATGCCCATTCTCTCATTGATTTTTGAGGAGGACCAACCAACCACCAGCTTGACTGATAATTAATTTTTTTGGGCAGAGGACAGTTTTGAGTTTTGAACATTTTTAATTCAACATAGTACTTCTTAGCAAGGGTCATCTCAACCAGCCATGGTTCCCCTCACCAATCCCTCTCATGACACCATAACCTTTATAGAAAATACCCTTCAACAATTATTCATCATTTTCCTTTTTACATTAATACAAATCTGTCCATAGTCTTCTAGCAATAATATAATTATATTTACAAGCTAGGGGAAGACATGGGTGTTACAATTCCCTCCCCCTTAAAGGAACATTGTCCTCAATGTTCTTTGCATCTCAACAACACCAGCCATGTATTCTTCTTTTAGCTACTTGAGCAATGTCGTTCCTCTCTCTTGGTTTGGTCCTTTCCCAGACTCTTGGCCTTTGTCATATGCCTACAATAATTTCAAATAACAAGCATATTAATCATAATTTCATGAAAAAAAATTTCATGGATCCACATCCAGTTGATTGTCTTACTAACTTGGCCCATTGTTTCCTTGACATACCCATTGTGTGAATGATCCCAACCAATAATTTACATGAATGATCGAAGTATCATTTTCCTTGCAGGCACTCACCCTCCAAGCCTAGGCTCAGGTGTCCCTTCTTTGCTATATAGTCCATCGGTTGATCCATCTCGCCTTTGCAAGGATTTCTCACATGAGAAGAGTTTCTGAAACTTCACTAAGTCTTACAACTGAAGCGTCCCTCTGACTTGCTCCGCCAAGGCATCCCTCCGGCCCGTGTTACCACAACACAACATCTTCTATGGCGATCATGGTTTATCGCATGGTTCTCATGTCACAACTGTAGCCTTTTTCCATGCTTTCCAGCTTGACAACCACCATCTGTCCCTCCAAGACAGATCTTTCATCTCATTTGTATCACATGCATACAGTAACCATGAGATACTATCGTCGATTTATCAAAATTTTCAAATCTGTTACCCACATATTTCTAATTCCACGTTTTCATTTTCAGATATGTTCCACACAGAACCAGATCCATAGGTATGAGATCTTCCTCTCATAACTGTTTGGCTCAACAAGAATTGGTATTCGTTATGGGCTTACAACACTGTCCTATCCAGGATCCTTCTTTCCTGTAATTTCAATACTCACACAACCAAACCGTTGTTAGTTCTCATGCACATTATACTTTCATTGCACACTTATAGTGGCTCAAAAAATTTCATAATTGTGAATACTAACATTTAAATCATTTTTATCTATTCAATGATATAAAGTGAAAGGAAATATTCTTCTTTGCGCGTGCATCATTTCAACATCCAAAATTTTCCAAATGCAGTTAAACAATAAATGAGTTTAATCAATGTGTCAATGTCCATGGTCACATTCACACACACAATGCAACCTTGCATTAATTTTAGATTATCATTTTTCATGTTAGGCGCTCTTTTCAGGGTGTGTTGGAACTCAACCAACCTCCCACCCCAAGGATCATCTATCCATATTCATTATTACAACACGACTATTCCTCCCACCCTAAGCTGACCATAACCTCAAATCAACACCCCATGATATAAAATTAAAATTTCATATGAATGCCTTCCAACATTCTTTCTTCACTAATAACCAGGGTGCCAACATCTATGGCTACCCAATTCCTCTCTTTACCATTCTACAACTCCGGTAGAGTTTTGGAAGGTCCTCGTTCCATAATGGGAAGTCCATTTCCTTCCCTCTCATGCAAACATACATTTCCTTAATGCATTCAATTCATTGTGATGATTTTAATCATCCTTGACTGGAATAAATTTCCTTTCTCTATTATCTATATTCTTCTTTCCTGAATCTTACCCTGCTTGGGTATCAATGGCATACAACAACTACTCAAAATCATTTGCATCTCATTAAGATAATAAAATACTTCAGAATAGATTCTTACCCAACCCCTTTCAATTCCCATGTCACATGATCATGAAACATTTTATACTTGTTTTGGTTGCCAACACCCTCTCTAATATTACCCCATAAGTGGTGCTTCATGGGAACTCTCAAAGTCCCTTCAACAATTTTTCAGCATCAACCCTCTTGCACTTATCCTCTTCCCGAGGTTGTCAACCATTGCCAGCTGTCCTTCTTCAACAACTCCAATATTTTCCTATACTTAACAGACATCATCACAGTCAAAAACATATTAGCTATCATGTTAAATAAAAATGCATGTACATAGCACCTAAATCAACAAGCATTATCAGATATGTCCTAACATATCTACATGTGCTTCATCACATTACTCCTCAATGTGCTCACTAGTGCAACCATAAAATATTTGTGTTGTTGGGTATCCTACAAGAATCAATATATTAGTTTCTCATCCCAGAGAAACACAATATACAACAAGGAAAGGGTTAAGGGACTCTTCCCTCTTTTCCAACTCCTCCTACACAGTTTGGAACTTTTCAGTTCAATTGAGTTATTTCCAAGGCCTCATTGCCTTTACTTAACATGAATCAACCAAGCCTATTCATTTAAACATACTTATTTTTTTTATTTCCCTTTGCTTTCACAGTTGTTCATTTTTTAGGTTTATAACTTTGTTAAGCAAATCAAAGTTTTTAGAGCAAGGAAATTGTTTCTCCTTCCCTCCTCCTTTGCTTAAGCAATCTGTCCCTCTTGAGATTTTCCTTCTCCGTTCCTTGAGCAGTTTTTAGCCAAGTTTCATCTTGACTTCCCTGGATAGTTCAACTTGCTACAACAACAAGATTTTTCCCACAAACTGAGAACTAGTGCATTCTACACACTCACCAAAGAGAAAAATTAGGTTGGTCAACATTCATTTGCGCGTGCACACACACACACACACACACACATTTTTTCTCATGCTTAATATTTTAAAATGTAATCCAAGATTATTGTACAAATAGACTTTGTAGTCTATTGTCTAATTCCCAACAATTATAAAGGTTATGACTTTGTTCTCCTGACAGATTCCTCACACAATTCTTCCACATGGAACTGTCTCATCATCCAACTTCCTTATTGCATATCCATCACTATCTGAGATGACCTCAACTTCGAGTCAACCTCAACCTTGTCATTTCAGATTCTTACCCAATATTTCATAAGGAATTATCAGCATGCATCTCTATTATGCATTCAAATTGTGCATTCACATGCACATTTATTCCATCAATTTGCATTCACATTGTGCTTTAATTACATGCTTTAACATGCGGTGTATGTGCCCACCATAGGCACACTTTATTGTTTCATTTTCGTATCTATTGAAAATTAATTAGTTCATGATTGTTCAGAATCATTTACATGCAGTCTTTACAAGCATAATCACGTTGCTTTTTATCACGACAACAAATCATCCCTGCTCATTTACTCTTTCATCAATTTATATTAGCTTTTCCTGAAGAAATGGAACACATCCTCCTCGAGCTATTATTCAAAACAATCACGACTCTTCAGAATAGAGTTAGCCATGCATCCATGGTATTTATTCAATCTTGACAAGTGCAATTCTTGCCTTTCATTTCACTTATTCAAGAAATCATATCATGCCTTTAGTATACATATACTCATACATCATACATGTGCATCACTTGCACATTTTTATATCATTCACTCATATCTATTTGGTCTTAATATCAGTATTCATACCGAGCAACCTTATAATGCATTCAATCCATGAACTCAAGCATATACAAACATATAAAAATATTCAACATGTTATTCCATTGCTTGCACCTCTTTCCATGTCATTCACACACATGGACATTCAAACTTCTAAATGCATCCTCCCAGAAATCTTACATCCATTCTTATGAAAAGCCTCATAGAAATATTCATAATTATATTTCCCTTTCTACATGACAACATTCACCAAGAAAACACTCTTTCCTCGACTGCTATAAAAATATTCCACAACCCATAAATACAATTTGGGAAATTTCAACAATGCCCAAGGCAACAAGACAACCAATCTAGATTCTCTTCATGCCTCGAACCATTCTTGGTCAACAGATCTTCTTATCAAGGAAATCATTTTTCTAGATTCCCTTTCATTGCTACTTAAGTATACCAAGCCATATCTATATGGCTACCATCCACCTCTAGGTGTCAATCTGACCCATTGGTCATCTATAAATGCCCCATCACTTCATTTACCACATTCGGGATGATTGTTTCATTAACCATTCTACCTTATCATCATAAGGTAATATACAGTCAAGGTCATCAACATTTTATTATGTTGCTATAATCAAATTATTACTAACCATATGATCTATGACATCACCATATTTTACATTCGATAACAAACTATAATAAGTCTACATGCATGTTATATGCATGCTCAATCTTTGCCATATGCATTCCATCATATCCTCGTGCACCAAGTATTTTACCCATGCCTATAGTGCAGACGTATTCTAGCTATTTTCCTTCTACATTCACTTACATAGGAAAGATTTTAGGTCAAAAGGTAGATGCATTCTCTTATTACAGTCGTGAGCTCATAAACTTGCTCATATGTTCATATCACTTTACCTCTTCCAGGAGGATTAATGACAGTGCAAAGGACTCCTTTTTATTTGCTTAATTGGGTTATTCCAACAACAATTTTCATTCATTATAGGTCAAGTAAACTGACCTTATAATTTCTCATTAGCTCCCTAGTCATTAGGAGTTATACATACATGGCTTAGTCTCTTTTATTAAAGCAACAATTTATTACTTCCAAGGATTCTATCACTTCATTTTCAATTCCTTTAACCACAAGGAATTTTCGTAAGGGTCTTAGCCCTCATATAAACAACCATCATAAATGCCAAAGGCTTCAACTGCCCATGCTTAGGGGTAGAATTACAATCACTAGTTCATCCATCCTTTGGGCTTAAGCATCCCTTAACGTGACTCTGCCATTTTTCAGCCATTCCCATTCAGGTTCAACCATTAATGCTTGTCAACATATTCCCACTCTTGTAGGAGTAACCATCATAAAGAAACAATATGTTCCTTCTACTGTAAATCAACATGTAAATTTTCTGGCGTAAGAAGTTCCAAAACAAAATTTCAATCAAGGAGCTTTTGCAGATAATAGATAAAATTTTCCAACGCAAAGGAACCTTTTCTAACAGGATTATCTTGGCCTTGTTATACCAGTCTTGGGACTGATTTCTGGCCCATCCAAATCTAGTGTTGTTGCCTGCTCTGATACCATTCTGTAACACACCCAACCCCCTAAGTACCTTTTTAAGGGATGGGGTATTAAATTTTCACTTTTCCTCAATCATCTCAAAGCCTCCTCTAGAGGATACCATTGTCTCTTGTCATCAAGAGCTTTCCAACGACTATAACCGTGCTCAGAACTAAGCTCTGGATCAAAAGTTACAGCTTCCCAAAGTTCCTTAGACCCTCATTGGTCCAAGGCCGCTCATTTCCACAAGGCTTCCTATCACTTGCACCATCTGATGTAGCACTGATATGGTGTTTGTCAGTTGGACCACCGGGACCTATAAATCAATGGCTCCCTTTGATAGATCTAACAATCCTCATAGTTGAGTGATCAATGAATTTGATCACTCTCGGAGTCTCTCCATCGGAGTTCCTTTGTTTCATCCACTCGAACCACTTCGACAAACTCTCTTCAACCTCACATACTCCGATGGATCTGACCTACACATCCAATGACCCTAATTACTTCAGAGTCTCCAATTCACATGATGGTTAATGTCTCTTCTACTGCTCCAACTACACTTAACTTATGTGGGACCCTTGGAGATCTACGACTGATATTGAATCCCGCCTGCCTCCTTGGTCGTTGTTGCCACTATGTACCTATCTCTCGACGTTACATGCGGCTCAATATCCACTTGACACATGGACCCATCATAACGCGCCACATTACCATAGGGCACAAAGACTCACTCCTCAATATTTGTCCATATACCATAAATTGATTAAGTTACTTAATCAATTCTTTCTTAAAATATCGCTCCTCGATATTTATTTATTTAGTCCTCACTAGGGTTAATTAGTCTCCACAAATTAATAACC
Organism: Picea engelmannii; assembly: GCA_009831015.1. Classification (NCBI taxonomy): domain Eukaryota; kingdom Viridiplantae; phylum Streptophyta; class Pinopsida; order Pinales; family Pinaceae; genus Picea; species Picea engelmannii. The sequence continues at coordinate 97,083 of ML778724.1, read as the reverse complement.
CCCTCCCCCGTAATTACATTTTTACTTAGTCTAAAATTTTGGCTCTATAATTAAAGAGGGTTTACTTTCCCTCTCTTTCCCTATTAATTTAAATACCACTCCTGTAATGATTATCTTATAATTTAATTAATTATATTATAACAAAGTTACATTATGTTCTAATATAATTAATTAAACTGTAATATACTTAGGTTTATTAACCTTGATTAACATATAAATAAAAAACTTAGCTTATGATTTCGCATTGTAATCTCCACGTATATATATATTGGGAGGAAGAGGAATTAAAATGTATTTAACATTATATATTATTATAGGTAATTCCAACCTCCTTCACATGCACTATTATATTTTATAACCTTATGATGTGCGAACTATCATACTCAGAACTCTTCAGAGTGGTACTCTGAACCCTTTCGAGTGGTACTCTGAACCCTTCGGAGTTGTGCTCCGAACTCTCAAGAGTCAACTCTGGAACGCTCAACTCCAAAAAGGTTTTGAAATTTGCGTTCATTTATTATATATATAAAATATTATGTCACTTTCGGCCATCACCCCGAGGTCTTCGCACTAGAAACACATCTACTACTCTCATTACTCCGGCCACGAATCATGAAAGAGCAGAGTTTATTGTTATTAAATATATGTGGGACCTTATATTACCCAGGCTTTCAAACTTCAAACGTTCGCTCTTCTCTCATTACTCCAGTGGCTTCGGACTTCGTTCAAACACGTCCTCCCCTTCACTCCAATGGTTGGACTCTGAAAGGATCCCTTTTTTTTGCAATTAATTTTATACCATAAAAAGAAAAGGAAAAATTAAAATTTTCCATACTTTAAACCTTTAGAAATAAAATACATTCTCAGGAAATTCTTTCAGGAGCGTAGGGCGACTTGTGCAGACATTCCTTGGAAATAAAATCTTCCATAGTAAAACCATGTTTTTACTGGAATTCACTAATCTCCTATTTACATGCATCTCTTTGCTATTTTCAGGGAATGGTTACTATTCCCAAATCTTTCCCCTTTGGAAATTAAATTTACTGTGTAATTCTTGGTAAAATTTCCTCTCTTACCAAATTCAAATGAAACTTAATTAATCACAATGCATTGATTTCTAAATTTTATTTATTTCAAATTTAAAGCTTAAATTTGCATTTCTCATTCTTTTCTTATTATTTATTTTAAAAATACTTTGCCTCTCTTTAATGTTTGGCTTATTCCCTTAATGTCAAACATGGAGTCTGAACTCCCTTCAAGTTCCGAGTCTAGTGGATTTTCTAGACCAACAGAGAGGCCAAAGCCACCTTCCCGACCTTCAAGTTTCTAACAGAAATTGTACTTTCCTAATTATCAAGCTGCTCTATGAGGATTTCAATGGTTTGGCTTACTAATAATTGGGTATTTGTTCCTATATATTACTACAGGTGATCAGCCAACGCTCTGTTCCTAATTTGAGTAATAACCCATTATTAACAACTTCCCTTTTCAAACAAAGACAAGCATAAAACCAACAATAGAATGTGTTTTCCGAACTTTATTTCAAATTTCCCAGTTAGCCAGAAAATCAAATTGACACTCCATCATTTGAACAGGATAATAAATTCTACAATTTTCTAGCATTGGAAATCCATGGCACAAAATAAACTAGTCATGATAATAGAAAACACAGAAAACACCTATTTGAAACTTAGAAATAGCTGGCAACTGTTGAAGGGTGTGTCATTTTCCACCCAACTATAGGCACAACTACTCTTGGAGTATTTCATAGCTAGCCACCCCCTAGCCAGAGTATAATGCCATGAGGGTGATTCTTCTTTTGCTTAGCAAACAACAAGGGATGAAGGTTACTCTCCTTCTCCCACAGAAACCTTGCAATCCAACATTCTATCCACCAAGCAAGGGGGTATATTGTGATTTCTCACTCAATCACTGACTTTCTCTATATCCATGTTTATCATCTTGATTAGAAAACACTACCCAACAATTCATGTACCCATAACAATTTATTTTCTCAGTTCTCTCCAGAACTAGAGAGTTGCACACACTCTTCTTCCTCATAAATGGTCCCCAGACCCATTCACGTGTCTCCTCTCTTCTCTGCCCATGATTTTATTCTTTTTTCTTACCTTCTACAACAATATTTTGTGGTTCAAATCCCCCAATTCATGGGTCAGATTAGAAACTTCCAGATGGGTACTATGCCCATTCTCTCATTGATTTCTGAGGAGGACCAACCAACCACTAGCTTGACTGGTAATTAATTTTTTCTGGGCATAGGACAGTTTTGAGTTTTGAACATTTTTAATTCAACAAAGTACTTCCTGGCAAGGGTCATCTCAACCGGTCATGGTTCCCCTCCCCATTCCCTCTCATGACATCATAACCTGTATAGGAAATATCCTTTAGCAATTATTCAACATTTTGTTTATTACATTAATACAAATATGTCCATAGTCTTCTAGCAATAATTTAATTATATTTACAAGCTGGGGGAAGACAGGGGTGTTAGAGGGGGAATCCTTATTTTGGTTCAATCTATGGAATATCCTTTTGAAGCACTATCTCCCCTACATGAAGAAGTTCCAACCACTTCATCAGAACTTGAATATCATTTGGATGATGCGAATGAGAGGATTGAAAAGATGAGTCTTGATGAGAATTCAACACCATCTCAATTAGTTGAGCAACCTAGACCATCTCATAAAGGTTTGCCAAAATGGTTCATAAAAACACTTGAAAGTGTTCATCACGATGAGGTTAGAAAGATAGGAACCAAAATTTCCTCAAGGCAATATGGAGGTGTTGTAGATAATTCAAACTTAGGTGATGTAGATGACATGGATGTTTCATATGGTTTTCAATCAAATTTATCCACCAACTTTGAACCAACTTCCTTTGAAGAAGCCACTTCTCATCTTGGGGAATAATTCCCATATCATGTTTATAAGAAAAATGGAATCCTGTATTATTTGTGTGTGAAGTAGAGAAAGCCATGGAACCCTTCGTAGCTTATGCACATTGTAGCTTTTGGTTGCCACACCATCGCCCAATCATCAAACCAAATCACTGCTATGTGTCATAATGTGATAAGTCCACCTCACTGCCATGTGTTCCAATGTGACATGAGGGGGGGGGGCATGAAACTTAGGAATATGATGAATAATTCCATGAAACAATAACATCAGAAATTAGAATTACCTAGAAATAAGGGAATGCAGGTTGGTAAAGCTTAATAATAAGACTTAGTGAACATGACTAAGTGTTGAGAGATTGCAAGAATGTGGGTTGCGGGGGTAGGATGACATGAAAATAGCTAAGTGTTGGGAAGTAGTAAAAATAATTAAGTATGGAGACTTGTAGGGTTGCAAGGGTGGGATGACATGAAAAGAGCTAAGTGTTGGGATGCAGTAAAAATAGTTAAGTATGGATACTTGCAGGGTTGTGGACTTGTGAAGTTAGGAGTGGAAAGTGGAGATGAAGGAAGGATTACCACATCCACATTCATGAGAAATGGCTAAGTATGGAGCATGTAGATTATGAATAGTAGTGATAATGACTAAGTATAGAAGTGTAGAGAATAGAGGGGAAGGAAAATTAGGAAAATGAGGTAGAGTAATGAGGATAGAGATAATACTTAGTCAAAATTTCAAAAATGGAGGGCGGAATTCCAAAATGGAAGGGGAAAATCGGCATATCTTGGGCATATGACCTCTATTTTAGATTTTGTAAAATGTTGGAAAAAGATTAGACATAGGGCTATTCAGTGAGAAGATAGGCACAATATATTTACTTGTTTTTAGTATCATCTTTGTTTCAAAAGAGAAACCATCCATGTTAGCCTTTCATGATGACGAACTATAATATTGAAGCTGTTTTTTTTAATTTGTTGGGTCTTCATGATCAATAGGTGAAAGGTATATTGCCACTTTCAAAATTAAAAAAAAAATGGTCTTCACTTGGAAAAAAAACAATAGTTCAAAAATTCACCCCAATCACCTAGTTGATGAGTGACATAAAAACAGATAAACAAAACCACAATAAATCAACTTACTAATCTATGCACAAAGGTGGAAAATATTGACCTCTTGGATGCTAAGGTTGACAACCTCCATAATGAGTTTCAAGAGATTGTAACCCACCTCTTGATGTCGGTCAAAGGAAAATAAAGTCAACCAAATTTGTTGGAGTAGTTAGCTAGGGTTGAATCCTCCAATGGGGGAGGGGATCACCTAGGGCCACACTTTCAAAATAATAAACACAATATGTGGCACAAATTTCCCAAAGTAAATCTAAAAAAAATTGATAGTTCATACCGAACACGTTGGGTTACCCAAATGGATCACTACTTCACCCTCCAAGGTATTACTAATAACATGATGAAACTTGGAGTGGGTGTGCTATACCTGGATAGGGAAATATGGCAATGGTGGCAATGACATAAGAAACCCTATGGTGGTACATTGCTTGGAGCCAATTTGTGAAAGCCATCTATGATCATTATGAGATACACACACTCATTATTTGGGGTGGTTAATCAAATTGTGTCAAAGAAGCACAATTCAAGACTTTATAGTAACCTTTGAGAAATTGGAAATCCACACAAAAGGCATGACCAATTCTTTCTTCAAATAATGTTGTATCAATGGTCTAAAGGAGGAGAATAATGCACAGGTCTTGATGGACCTCATAGATGATTTTAGGGGCTAAATTTCGCCAATGGGATAATTTTCCATGGTTTTCCCCCAAAAAAGATTCTCCAATTTCCATTTTTTCTAAAAACGATTGCCAAAATTCCATAGAATAAAATTATTTTACCTTAAAAATCGCCAAACTTTTATATAAACTATATAAAATCCTTAGAAATTTGAATATTTTTACTAAACTATCGCAAAACATTTTACATTTTGCATATTAAGGACCAGTAAGATTAGCCCAAGTTTCTACATTTCAATATAGATTTTCATCCTTAAAATCATCCATGTTGATGGTTCACCCAACTACTTGGTTGGAGGAATCTCAATGAGCAAGAGAATAATAGGTGGTGGTTAATGAACAACCCAAAAGATCACTTTTTATTAACCATCCATGCCCCTTTAGTACCTACAACCACTCCCTCCACTCTCAATCCTTGAGGGTCCACAAGTTGACCGAGGAGTAAACCACATAATGCCAATGCCTCAAACTTTGTTACAACTATAATGAGAAGTATTTATTTCAAAGGGAAAAATGTAAGGAACAAAAATTATTTCAAATTGATGTGGCCTACTCAGACTAGTCTAAAGACCTTTATGAAGAAGCCACTACTAAGCTAGATTTAGCAAACACTACACATCCCCCTTAGGAAGAAACTATGTTGGAGTTTTCTTGTGATGAACCCCAAATTTCCCTCCATGCTTTATCAGATATTTCAACTCCCTAGACCTTGAAGTTGATCGACTACATTAAACACAAAAGGCTGATTGTTTAATTGATAGTGGTTGCACTCACAATTTTACTTATCGATGAGTTTTAGAAGAAACCTATTGTTATGTCCATGTGGTGCACGATTTTCAAATTACGATAACCAATGGTGGTATGTTGAAATGTGATGGTAAGTGTGAGAATGTGAAACTCCAAATGGGGGACTATCAATGCAAGTCCCACAGGTTCGCTATTGAAATGGGCAGTTGTGACGTATTTCTCAAAGCAAAGTGGTTACAGACATTGGTTCAAGTAACCATGGATTTCAAGGAATTATACACGAGCTTTAGTGAGGAGGGCCATAAACATACCCTAAAAGGTCTCAAGTCCATCTCCTAAAAAATTATCAGCTTTCACCGCATGGAAAAGTTTTAGAAGAAAGGTCACTCTGACATTATTTCCCGATTCAATGCCATAAAGGACACTCCAACATTGTTTCTTATTACAATGCCACACAAGTTATGGATACCCCCCCACAAAAAATTCACCTTGATTTATAGTTGGTCCTGAATAAGTGTCAACATGTATTTGAAACACCATGTGGCTTACCCCCTTCATGTGGTGAGCATGATCATGGTATTATACTTATTCTAGGGAGTCAACCACCTAATGTGCATCCTTCTTGACACCTTTTTGCACAAAAGAATGAAATTAAAAAGATGATCCAGGAACTGTTGTAGGTAGATGCCATCTATGCTAGTTTTTAATCATATGTAATAATCATGGTATTGACAAAAGAAGGCAATTGGCACATGTGTCCTAACTTTTGTGCTCTCAATAAGTTGACCATCAAAGACAAATTTCCTATCCTAGTTATCAATGATCTCTTGGATGAGCTTCACAAGGCTAAGTTCTTCACTATATTGGATGTTTGCTTAGGGTACCGCCAAATATGGATGATGGAGGTGGACATTCTTAAGGAGGTCTTCCACACTCATGAAGGACATTATGAGTTTTTGGTGATGCCTTTTGGCCTCTATAATTCCCAATCCACCTTTCAAAGTTTCATGAACAAGCTTTTCCAGTCCTTCCTGTGCAAATTTGTGCTTGCATTCTTTAATGATATCCCAATTTAAAGAAAAACCTAGGAAGCACATGTGGAGCATGTTGATAAATCCCTCTAACTACTCTGCGATAACCAATTGTTCTTCAAACATTCCAAATGCACTTTTGGCACTTTTGAAGTGGAATAATTGGGTCACATAATCAGTCAGATGGGGTGTGTGTGGATCCAAGGAAAATTGAGGCTATGCAAGATTGGCCATGCCCCAAGAATTTGAAAACCTTACATGGTATTTTAGGACTTGTGGGCTACTATAGGAAGTTTGTGAAGAATTATGGGTGAATTGCATCCTCGTTAACCACCTTGCTAAAAAATAATGCCTTTGCATGGAACAATGTTATAGAGAAAGCCTTTTCAGTTTTAAAGGAAGTTATATATACTACACTCGTCTTGTAAGTGCCTGATCTCACTAAGACTTTTGTCTTGGAATGTGATGCCTTGGGTATAGGTCTTGGAGTAATGTTGATGCAAGAGGGGCACCCATTGGCATTCCCAAGTAAACAATTGTGTGAGCGAACTTTGGAAGGTCCACCTATGAGAAAAAAATGATGGCCATCCTTCATGCAGTGGCTACTTGGCACTCGTATCTCATTGGGAGGTGCTTTCAAATTAAGACAAACCATCATAGTTTGAAGTATGTTTTGGAAAAAGGTTATTATCACTAAAGGGATGCAAGTGGGTCACTAAGATGCTAGGGAATGATTATGAGATCATATATAAGAAGGGAAAAGAGAATGTGGTGGCTAATGCTTTGCGTAGAAAATATGAGGAAGGAGAAGGATATCTCTTTGCTTTATGCTCATTGATAGTATATTCGCTTGCAATGGCTTACCAAGAATGATTGGCTAATGACACAATGATTTAACTCATCAAAAGACTTTAGAAGGACACTGATCCCCCTACGGGATATACATGGAAACATGAATACCTTGCAGTATAAAGGAATATTTTTCTCGTGTGGAATTCTGCATTAAAACAAAGGGTGTTAGAGGAATTACATTTATCCCCTATAGTGGGTCACTTTGGCTTTCAAAAAACCCATGACAAAACTAGACACTTTTTCTTTTGGGAAGGCATCACAAAGTACATCCATACTTTTGGAGTTGAATGTGATGCTTGTCAAAGGAACGAGGGTGAAACAATGAAGTCTCTTAGAATATTGCAGCCACTACATATCCCAATCACTATCTCGACTGAGATTTCCTTGGATTTTATAATGGGCCTTCCATAATCCAACAAAAAATTGGTGATCATGGTGATTGTTGACTGTCTTTCCAAATATGCTCACTTTTGTGCCTTACTGCACCCGTTTATTCCCTCCATAGTTGCCCAAGTCTTCATGTATCAAATTTGTAAGTTACGTGACATGCCCTCTTTCGTTGCGTCGAGTTGTTATCCCACCTTCACTATCAAATTTTAGTAGAAGTTGTTTAAACTAAAAGGCACACAATTGAACATGAGCACAACTTATCATCCCCCAAAAATGGTCAAACTGAGGTGGCCAACAATCGCTTCAAAATTACTTATGATGTTCTGCAGTGGACCGAAAACACTAACGGGTTTAGTGGCCACCCCTTATTAAATAGTGGTACAACACCACTTATCATAATGCCACCAAAATGTCACCATATGAAGCTATTTATGATCGAAAAACGCCTTTCGTCACTTCATATTTATTTGGCACATCCAAGGTTTAGGGAGTGGATCACACACTTAACGCTAGAGCAACCATTCTTAGCACACTTAAGAACAATCTGGTTTTGGGTTGAAATTGAATGAAGCAATGCATTGATCAATGTCACTCTAAATGTTCTTTTGAAGAAGGGGATTAGGTGTTCCTTCGTCTTCAACACTATAAGTAAACTTATCTGAAAGACAAGGGCTCCTAGTCTTTAGAACCTAGTGCCAAAATTATGTGGACCCTATCAAATATTTCAGTGCATTAGATAAGTTGTTTATTATTTATCTCTTCTGGCCTAATGTTTGAAGAAAGTAGTGGGGCCAAATCATCAAGTTTAGACCAACCATCTAGAGCTTGATGAAGAGGCTTCTATTTGGTTATAGTCAGACGAAACACATGCCACAACGGAACAGAGACTATGCTAGCACATAATTCAAAAAGTCCCAATACAGTGGAAGGACACACAATCAAACAACATCACCTAGGAACCAACAATGATTTTATAGCAATTTCCACACATTTGACATTGAGGACAACGTTTCTTTTGAAGGGGGAGGGCATGTTAAGGCCCTACCCCAAGATCCCTACTTTGGGGTACTTATGAGTTTGTTATTGTGTGAGGCCATCTTCTTTGAATAAGGCCCACTAGGTAGTTAGTGGGTAGATACTCAATGTAAAACACCATCTTTACTAGATAAGGCCCACTAAGTGGTTGATACTCACTAGTGATGGGACCACAAGTAGTTGGGGTTTTGCTAGAAAGAACTATTTATACAACTAGTAGGCTATGTAATGTTTTGTCAAGTGTTGTTATTATATTGGAGTTTTGTTTAATATGAGGTTGTCCCCTTAAAGAGGCCCATGAACATTGCTCTCTCTTTTATGGATTATCAATACAAGGGTTGTGTTTTAGAGGTTTTGCATCATTGTCTCTCTTATTTAATTTTATATAGTTTATATTTATTTAATATTGCTCATAGTCAATGTTTTTACTCATTAAGTACACTACACCTCAAGGCACTATTAATCAAGCTGTAGTGGTTTGTAATGGTAGTGACAAGGGTCTTATGGAGGTATAAGACTAGGCAAACTATTAACACTAATAGAAGACAAACCCATAACACTAGGAAAATCCAAACCCATAACACTAGGAAAATCCAAACCCATAACACTAATAGAAACCAAGCCATGAATAAAAGCCAAACCCATAGTTCTTAACATATGCATAGATGCATGTAGATAGAGTTCCATCACATAGTTACTGAGTTGAAAAATATACATAGAGTTGTTAGAGTGGTAGGAATAAATTCCTGTTAGTTTAAAATGCCTCCACCACTCTTGTGCTTATTGTGCCTTCATTCTATGTTGTTTTTACCACTCCATGGAGAGCTCCTTCTACATTTTCCTGAAAACACCAGGAAGACAAATAAGCCTTTGAACACAAACAATCACTGCAAATAAGAATACATAAGAAAAAAAGTGAATTACCTTTATCCATTGACATTGTTAGTTGTCAAAGAGAACATAAGCCAATGCATTCAGTGCATGGCTCCATAATCTATAGGGCTTCCTCATAGTAATGACTCCAAATGAAGAACCATCTTCCACCATAACAGAGGATAACCCAAGATCCTAAATGGTGGAGAGAGATGAGTTATGCCTACATTTTGCAACTAGGGTAGAGAAAAGCACAACAAATTTCGAGAAAATGCAACGGTTGCCCATAACATTCCATGGACGAAGGAGAATGAGAAGGGGAAACCCAATAAACAACGAATGAACAAACAAAGATAAACTTAGAGCAATTAGGTTAGTATGAAGAATGGAGACCATAGGCAACAAAGATGGATGAACACAAAATGAAAATTCAATACACCAACTCTAGGTACCCATGGCGAATATGTATCAAAGGCCATAAAAAATAAATGAAAAATGAAGGGCATCCAAAAATGGGCTAGAGTAACACAAAACCCATGCCACTAAAATGCAAATTGAATATCCCAACTATTGTATCCATGTAGGCTTCCAATCCCACCATTTCTACATTGCTTCAAGTATGTTTTTGTGGTTAATTAAATACTAAAATACAAATTGAATATCTCAACTATTGTATCCATGTAAACTTCCAATCCCACATTTCCACATTGCTTCAAGTACATTTTTGTGATTAATCCAAATTTATTTCTAATAATAACCACTATTAACCAATCAATAACCACCTCACAACATAACATTAAATGTCACATAAAATTGTGTATATACAGCATAAGATTATTTATACTCTAAATGCTTCATATCCAACAACATATATACAACCCCTAATCACATTTAGCTTTGGTGTGGGATGCTTCACATCCAACAATGTATACATTGGATACATGACCCTATTCTCCGAGAAGGTGATTATTGATCGCCCCGGATTTCATCATATTTTATTTTGTTTACGGTGGCGTGGGCGCCGGGCCTCGGGCCATTTATTTGTTTTGCACGTGGAAACCTAAGCTAATAAATTTTATATTACTTTACCATCGTATAACCAGGGAGTTACAATAGCTTCTATTACGCATTTAAATACACCATTTCTGACAATGTCGAGAAATGCAAAGGTCTCAACAATGGCAGAACAGCCCACCCATACGCAGAATCCTATACTGCCACGATCCAGTACTTTGGAGGGAGTGAGAGAATGGCTATATAATATGTCCAACAATCTGCCCGCTTCAATTGATGAACTTCCTTCAGGTTTCTACGATGCTCTACTTCTGCAGGGTACCCGAGTCGATCACGCAGAGCCTGGACGGATCGTTTGTAGTCTCACAGTCCCTCCACGCCTTGTGGTAAGACAGACACCCTAATCTCTATTGACTCACAGTATAATATTCACTGATGTCACCTGCATCAATTGTATTTTCTGACTTGTCAAATAGAAAGCCATTTTATTTTGAATATGATTTTTTTAGGCTGAAAAATTGTTTTATTTGTTGTGGATGAGTTTGTCTGTTGTGATTCAATAATTCAATACTGAAATCAGAAGTATTTAGGGCTATTTCAAACTATTTTTTTTCTTACAAATTAGATTTTCCTACAATTAGAATTTGACCCCGATATTTTATTTGTCCAAGTGAGTGTTAAAAACTTCAGCACCCCACATACACCCCAAAATGAAGACAAAATCCAGGAAAAAAAAGAGTGGATGAAGACTATCCACAATGGCTATTTCACATGATGTTTCGAGAAAATATAATCCACATAACTTTGGTTACATGTTGGACTGCCACGTTACACTGCTGAGCTATATGCTGAATCATGACGTGCAGGTGTAGATTAATGGGTTTTACTGTTCACTCCTCCCTTGTTCAAACAACATTGCTGGATCCTTGTAGGGAGAATGATTTGGAGAGGGCCTTGGCTCATTGGGACCGCTGCTATGGGCATAAATGGACTGACTGTGATGTTGGAAAATTTAGAAACAGACAATGCAGACCTCCCAAGTCATAGTGAGAATGTGGGTGCCTAATAAGCATGGAGTCATATTTGAGGCCTGACCTTTGCCAACTTAAAATCAATGAACCACCACCTTGTTCAACTTCAAACAACATTGTTTGTTGGATCCTTGTAGGGAGAATGATTTGGAAAGGGTCTTGGGTCATTGGGACCGCTGCTATGGGCATAAATGGACTGACTGTGATGTTGGAAAATTTATAAACGAACAATGCATACCTCCCAAGTCATAGTGAGAATGTGGGTGCCTAATAAGCATGGAGTCATATCTGAGGCATGAGCTTTGCCAACTTAAAATCAATGAACCACCACCTTGCTCAATGTCTGCACCACCAACACTCCCTTTGAAGAGCCCTTGAACTCTTTTATATCTCGTAGGAAACTCAACTTTATCTTTCGAGTCTTGACACTGACTTGGTCAATATCTCTGCAATCATCTCTTGAGTTGGCATGTACTATACATCAATTTGTCCTTCATGAACTCTCTGTAAAGAAATGATGACGAAAGACTGTGTTTAGTCTTTGTATTATAGGCTGGATTTTTACACAGGAGATGCAACTTTGATTTTCACATATCAAAGGTAGTGGTCCATTCTGAATTTCATCAATTTCCTCCAACAATCTTTGTAGCCAAATAAGATCACGGGCTGCTAATGATGCTCCATACTCTGCTTCAGTAGAAGGCCTGGCAACAAGTGGCAACAGGTGTTTGCTTCTTATTAACCTGAGACACCTGTGCCTCCACCCAACAGGTAACACCATCCACTTGATGAATGACTTGTGTCCCCGCATCCTCTCCAATTTGCATTTGCAAATGTTGGTGGGTTTGCCAATGGTGATTTTGGTATGTGTTGTTTCCTGCTGGAAAGAATTCTTGGAAATCGTTGCAATGTCATCCACCACATCAGATCACAGGCTGCTAATGATGCTGCCACACACTGTGCTTCAGTTGAAGACCTGGCAACAAGTGGCAACAGGTTTTCCTTCTTATTAACCTGAGACACCCGTGCCTCCATCCAAAAAGTAACACCATCCACTTGATAAATGACTTGTGTCCTTACATCCTCTGCAATTTGCACTTGCATATATCAGCAGGTTCGCCATTCGTGACTTTGGTATGTGTTGTTTCATGGTGGAAAGAGTTCTCAGAAATTGTTGTAATGTCATCCACCACATCAAATCAATATTGTTGAAAAGTTTGATGGAGAAGGCTTCCATCGCTAACCTAGTCAACTGGATGTAGCTGCTAAGTGGGAGTAGAGGGATGCAAATGCATTAGCTAATATAGCCCTTAGTCTTAAGGACTCACAATGTTGGAAGTGGCTAATGTGTAGACTTTGAAAGCGGCCTAAAAGTCATTGGTACATACTACAAACATATTGATCAATTAACACATCCTCCAAATTGTTCCTGTAGAGGACATTCATTAGGTTGGCTATATCTGAATGGGAACTTATTAGTAATTGTTTCCCTATTTGTGAATTCAGTCCTTGTTAAATCAACTAGCAGGAGTTGGATACCCTAATGTTGAAGAAGACAGTATGCCAACCCTATTGTCAAGCTCATCGAACTCTTTGGTTCCTTGGTTATCACTAAGTAATCAAGTTGAGAAGTTTAACACTTGATTGGGTGATAGATGTACTACTAGAGGAATAAATGAGGAAAAATGATAGATTTTGAGGATCAAACTCCCAATAGATTTGTTACCATCATAAAAGGAAGATGCGGGACTTAAGCACGATGTTACTCACCACATGTCACAATGTTGGCACTTAAGATATTATGAATATGAGAACGAAAACATAAGCATTGTAAATGAACCAAGAGCACAAGAGAGCATTCACCACAAGAGACACCACAATGGTGGATAACAGTGTAGATCCTTGTTAATCTCGGATCCATCAAATGCTGAAACGGATCAAATTCCTTGAGGTGTAATTTTTTTGATCATTTAAGATGGATCTGGGCTGGTTTTAGTCTCACTCAACTCAATATAACTCATAACTCAAAAATTATGCAGATGTGAAGATGTAAAAATATAGTGTTGATTATTGTGAAAATATTTATATTTGCATTGTAAGAATATTTCTGTTAACTATCATATCTATAGTAGTTAGCTACACCCAATTGACTACTATTATTATTTTTTATAAGTATTATATTTTTTTTGAAGTCAACATATGATGATGCAAGCCTTACCCATGTGATAATATCTTTATCATATCTCTTTGGTTTTAAACTTTAGATTAGGGTTTACATTGCATATTTTTTGATCATTTAAGATGGATCTAGGTTGGTTGTAGTCTCATTCAACTCAATCGAACTCATAACTCAAAAGGTATGCAATATAGATATGTAAAAATACAGTGTTGATTATTGTTGTTGGAAACGTAATCCGCTAGGGTTATGGTATTAGTCACTTGTGAAGGAATATGAAATGTCAAATGATAGTAACGGTCATCGGGAGTCCAAAAGACCTCTTGGAAGATGAATCCAAAGGTCACATCAATGCAGTTATAGATGTATCATATTAATGAATAATATGCATCTCACACTTATCTCCAATTGCGCATTCCAATAGTGGTATTAGAGCCTATAGTCCTTAAGGCCTCAATTGAGTTGTGGTAGTGCTCCATGGCAATTATTTCTGTGTGCAAATTTCCTGAGGTCTATATCTACTTTTCTAGCCATTATATTTTCTGTTCTGTGTGCAAAAATGGCTCTCTGCCCTCTGTCTGTCTGCCAGTCCGGGCCCCTCTGTTTTCTAGTCTGCCCCTATGGTCGATGCCCAGTTTGCAGGTTTGTCATTCTTTGTGTACATGTTTGTTTCCAAGTGTTAGGGATTCACCAACTCCTTGTATTCTTTCTACGTGAAAACTTAGGGTTTCTTCGCTATTACCATTGCCAATGCTGGTACAACTCCCCTCGTCATTGGTAACCTCATTGCCAATGTCCCCAACGCGATTCAAACCGTTCTTGTTTTCATCTTCTTCAAGGCTTTCTCTTTCACATTTTTGATTCCCCATTAATCTCTATGATCTACCCACGAGTTGAATGTGAAGTGTGAGAATACAAAACGATGTCTCGGTGTTTGTGAGTCCAGGTATCACTCTAAACTCTGATGACATATTAAGGTTTGAACCTCCATAACTCTCACAGACTCCTTCTGGTGCTCTGAACCGCACGATCATGCACCTCGTTCCTCACATTGTCGTGATTGATTGAAACAACAAGCAAGGGTGGGGTGGTCTTTGAAAGTTATTTTGTTGATTGAGATCAAGACTCTCCAATAACAAAGTAATAAGCTATGGGAGCACCATATTATTTATTCCCACCCGTTATAGCTTTCTAAACCGCACGTCGTTGAAAGGACTCATGAGCACTGTTATCGCACAAGTTGTAGGTTGGGAAAATCCCGACCCATTCTACTAGATGGCAATAACTATGGGAGAGTCTACCCACTGTCACCTTAGATAAACCCTTCCTCGATTTAGTGAAGGACAAATCCAACACAAGGGGGAATCCCGGGTGACCCTAGAGGGAAATGAGATGGAAAGTGCGGTTATGGAAGTGATACCCCTATAGGTCAAACTACTAAGTGGTAAGTGGCTTGGAAACTGGCTTGGAAACAAGTCTCAGAGATGGTTAATGGTTTCCAAGTGCTTGAGCAAGATAGTTGTACCTGCTCGAGACAAGTATACAAGCTCAAAGATTAAGTGAACAAGCAAGTTAAGCTTGATGTCCCAAACTACAGCAGTAAACAAGAGTATATATATCAGCAAGGAATAAAGCTAATTACTGCAGATTTAACCACTCAAAGCATCAAATATTTATTGAGAAATGAAGCATAAAACAAGTAGATTAGTTCCCAATACTTTAGCACAAACTTCAGTGGTATTAGAGGGCTGTTGTATGAAGTTTTCAGAGTATGTTTGTAACAGCCAAGTGGCTGTATCAAAGAATTTCTACAGCAGCAGAATCCAACCACAAAAATTAACAAGTAATCTATCAAAAAGATAGACAATGAGCAGTAGAACAATAATAGACGTTTACAAGTAAATTTCAGCGGTTGGTATGTGTGCAACAAGTAAAAGAGAGAGTTTTTGCAGCCCTAATGGCTGTAGCTTTGAGTTTATAACAACAGCAAAACTCTTGGCCTAAAGAGGATGCCCTTAGGGCATAAGCAAGCTTATAACACTAAGAAAAGATTCAAACTTGAACAAATTCAATATCTCGAAAAATCATGCATTCCAATGCAAGTATTTTATTTCTCCAATGCAATAGATGATTAGTTCCTTGCCAAATGGGTTATGGAGTCCTCTTGTAATATGTTAGATCTACTATCTCCCTAGGGGTGTAAACCCTTTTACTCCCTAGGTCCAGTAAAATCTAACAAGGTAAATCTAGGAGGGTGTAAGCCCTTTTACTCCTCCTAGCAACCTTTGCAATGGCTTCTTTCACAAACAACAATGATAAAACTTGGTGGAGGGTGTATGCTCTTATACTCCTCCAAGGATCTAGCCAATAACAACCATGGAACTAGAAAGAAAACTAACAATATGCAGATTTTTCTTACCAATTCCAAAAAATGCCAAGACAAACCCTAGTTACCAAGTATTTTTCACCACTAAAGCAAGAGAAAGAACCTCCAAGGGATAGCACACTACTTCACTCCTCAAGACAAGAGATAAACCATAGCACAAGAGAGAGAGAGAAGATGAATTTGCCCAAGAGGGGCACAAATTTCAGCCAAGAATCCTCTCCAAGATGGGAGAGTTATGTTGAAAATGAAATGAAATGATTCTTATTTACACAAAATTCCTAAAAAGTGTTTGTCCACTTAAGTTAGGGTAAACAACAAAATTAGGGAGACATTTCCCTTTATTTTTCCCCTTTACAATATTCAATTCAAAATTAACTTAAAATTGTACATAAGAAACCCTAAAAATGACGTCAACCCTCTCTAGGGTGACGTTTTGGCACTTCTAGCAAGTCGTTTGAGCTTGGAGGTGAAACGTTGGGCCTCCAAAGGCCTCCCTCTCATGCGCTAGGGGCTCTTCCATCAAGCCAAGGATTCTATCCATCAAAAGGTGCCAAGTGTCAATCAAGTCAACACCACCACCACCAAAACCCTAGCCCTAGGGTGATGTCAAGCCCTCCAAAGTGGCGTTTTGACCTCCAAAGGAAAAACGTTGGGCTTGTAGGGGCTAAGTGATATCCTCCATGGTGTCTTTCAAGCCTCCAAAGGCTATCATCATCATTCGATGTGCGGGCCATGGTGTCCACCCTGTGGGATTCATGCCCCAAGGAAGCCCAAGCTAGGCTTGTTCCTCCAAAACTTCCCACCAAGCAAGGTCCTACAAAGACAATGAATATTCCCTCCAAGGATCTCAAGTCAAATGCATCATGATAAGTAAATCAAGTCACTAAAAGAGTCACCTAAGCATGTACATCAAAAACCACCTCATCAAATTAAACAAGTGCTCAAAGACCCTATGCAACTTGCCAAGTTTAGGTATGGGAGGGTTGACAAAGTGACCTATTGGGTGAATCATTCCCTAAGTCAAGGAGTGTTTCCCAAGTGGACCCCCTTCTAAGCCATGTGGAGAAGAGGAAGCGGATGGGGGCAAGACTTTTGGGCATGGGGTTCATGACATACAAGGGATCGTAGTGTCTCATTTATGAGTGCCTTTGTAGAGGGTGTGTTGCACCTTCGTTTTCAATGCATCATTTTTCCAAGCCCATTTAATGCCATTAATTAATTAAGGTCCAGAACAAATGGGTACTCCCTATGGGGTAACATATAGCTTGGGGGGCAGTACCACAGTGTCACTTGAAGGGAGAGGTACACAGAGTGCCATGGGGGTAAAGTCTAGCTTGTAACGCACTTGTGTAGATCCCTCAACAAGTGGGACATTTATATATATGTGTTTGCTTTTGTAGGTCTTTGAATTTTTAGGAGAAACATTTCATTATTCTCAAGACCTCTTTGGGCGAGCATCTGGAAGGTTATGATTTGGATTTTATCTTTTGCCAGCTACATTCCCTCTGGGCCTTCAGACCCTTCTTCCCATGAAATGAGGGACAATCCCTTCTTGGGTCGACGTACACCCGAAAATCCCAAAAGATAAGGAGGCGAATGTAATGTCCCAATTTTTGGACATTATTACATTACAGAGTGTTATGCCTACCAGAGTAGCCAGATAGGGTTGACAGGGAGTTTCAGAGATATTGAGGGGTTTTATTGGGCCCGACTTGCATCGTTCATCACATTTCATCATCAGGATCCATTCCACACAACTTGGCTTTGGTTTCGTTGCATTCCGACGATTTCCGTAATTTTGAGTTATTATGGGTTATGTTTTAATTAAATTCACTAAGAAGGTCATATTGGGCATAATACTTGGAGGAACCTCTTAGTATAATAGCTCATCGGAATCGAGAGGAAGAACACTACAGGATAAGCTGATGAGAAAGTGACTTTTAGTGGCCGGAGAAGCCATAAGGATGGATAAATCACTTTTTAGAGGTAAAATGGTTAATTAATTAATAAAGTGATTTAATTAAGGAATAATAAAATAAAGTAAAAGTCACTTGGAGAGAAAAGGTGAACAGGGGGGATAAACGAGAGATAGAGGCCTCTATTCTCTCATTATGTTGATTATCATTTTGATGTCTGGCTTCTTGCTAGAGAGCCCATGCACTTGGGGGTTTTGAGGATTTTGACTGAACAAACCCTAGAGATCAGCTCGGCGGTGAAAGATCCCACCCAACCTGGTCCAAGCTTGGTCACGGAGGTGAAAGATTCCTCCCTCACCATTCTACATCAGTTCTATTCAGTTCCAGGAGCATTTGTGGAGGCAGAGCATATTGTTGGAGGTTTTCTGCACAGCTAGGGCGCACTTTCTTGAGTGAGGAGTTCGTGGAGGTTGGTAGACTTCAGATCTGAGAGAGATCTCCCTTCAGTGGTCTTAGTTATCCACAGGGTGCCTCTTTGCATCGGTATTCGTGGCTATTCTTCAGCCATTTCAGTCTAGATTCCAGTGGGGCGCATTTGCTCTTCAGGAGGGCACATTCTTCATATTGGAACTGGGGTTTTGGAGGGTGAGATCACACCCAATAGCTAGGAGGATTACAGGAAGGTTTTCCTATCTCCTGATCTACAGTTTGGAATTATTTTCAGAGGTTTTGGAGGCCATCTTCAAGGAGGCCGAAATCTTGGTCACCTACAACCAGTGAGGGCGCACTTTGCAGAGAAAAGATATCAGCAGCAGCCAAAGTAAAGATTGGATCACTTGTATTCAACTTGGAGGACTATTGGGGGTTCCTTCCTTCATCATTCCATTGTATTTTGGAGGCACTATCAGCCACACACTTCATTTTTCTACATGTATTCAGATCTGCCCCATTTGGTACGAGGTTAGCTATATTATGATAAATAAAATCAGATCTGAGTTTGTGGCCATTTCTTGTGCTGTATCTATTGTCTTTATTGCTGTTATTTGTCATCTCTATCATCAACAATTTCTGCATGTAATAAACCATGATCAAACTCAATAACAAGACAAACATGCCAACTGTTTGACGAAATGTTTCAATGAGTTCTGCTGTCATAATTATAACAACAAGATAAATAACCAAAGAACAGACATATTGGGAGTTATAAGAAGGTTGCAAACCATTTCATTGATCACCAAAACTCATCAATAACCTATCTTAAAGTTGGGGCACCTAAAGTAAGGCAATTGGTTAAGGAAATAGGTCCTACCGTCAAAGTGTTTGATGGAAGTTCTCAATCACTAAATCTGATTTTTATATCAGATCTGGTTGGAAACATTACATTGAAGGGATGAAGTGTGGAAAGTGGTAAGTATGAACAGGAATGGCACGATGACTTGTCAAGGGGACCTCCCGGTAGCAAACCCATCCCTAAGGGTGACCACTTACTAGGATGCAATGTCAATCACCAAGGTGAAACAGGGCAAAGAGCATAACTTCCAAGCAGATGTTACATAATCAAAAGCAGCTTTAAATGCAACACACTCAAATGCCTCAAATATTGACATGACACTCACCATAATACCTGGCTTGTACCTCATGGAGCAAAACCCAATGTCTTTCGGAAGCAAGTTGATGTGGCGGATACCATCGTGATGAACCTGAGATCTTTGGTGGTGAGGTGGACCTTTGTCTGTGCAAGTGGACGCTGTCAACCATCTGTCTCTCGGTACTCCATGTCTACAACCTGAGGGCCTCGAGACATCATCTCCTTAGTTATCCCTACGAATTGGGGATAACAAGCACTCTAGTCTAGGGTGGGTTGTACGTTATCTCAGGAATACCAACTGCAGGGAATACAATTATCCATTATGCTCATGAACCATCTGCTCCTACCCAACAATCGACTTTCCCTTTTGTAGAGTTGCCAAGGAGGGCAAAGAAGATGAAGAGTCAACAACGAATCCCATAAAATTTTGGGCGAAGAAAGAGTTGGGGTTTTGAGGATTCCAATGAGAGAATGTTGCAGTTCTAGGCTGATAGAATCCACAACACTGTTATAGCCATTGGCGGAATCGCTTCATCATCGAGGAGAAAACCCAATACCAACGCTGGGACTGACATATTCGTGCAAGCAACTTGAGGGAACTCTTGGCACTAGTATTGACTTGTTGTGGCCAGTTTACAGTTTATACTGAAGTAGCTGCACGAGCTTGTTCTCTTGTTGGTATAGACCCTACAAAGGTTGCAAAGATTTTCAAAGATTGCACATCTTGGCTTTAGGATTGCGGAAGTGTGGATGTTCTTACTGCTTTCTCAATTAGAAATGAAGAATTGAGCTTTTATACATGCAGATGTATGCACCAACATTAAAGCTATTTCACTCAAATCTTTATGATCCTGGAGCGTCTTCACTGTATCGTTTGTTTTATAACCTGCTGAATTTTGAATCCAAGGTAGCACACTTCTATTTGTTGAAAATACATTCATGTCATTGAGCTGATAAAAAATCTCATTGTCAACAATAGAAACCAACTCAATTTCAGCTACAATAACATACAAAATAATAGCTTGGATCTACAATGAATTCCTGTTAGCTACACGCTAGGAATTGAACACAAGGAACATTTATGAATGCAATAGAGAGAGGGGCTACAAGAATTGGTCTGTTAGCGGGAACTGTCACTGCTAGTAAAGAGGGTATCTCACCATCAGGAGTTATATTCAAAATATTCTCATTGAGGTGCACAATCTGGCTATGTAGACCACCATCTTCTGCTATTAAGTGATATTCCAGTCTAGAATTTCTGTCTGTGGAAGTTCTTGAACCTATGGAGACCTGTATAGAGATACCAGATGCATTATATTTCTTCCGGTGGAAGTTAAGCATGTACCTTAGTTAGTATGCAGTGACCAGTCAACTAAATTGTTAATTGAGGCTCTCCCAATGGGAATCGATTGTTGTTAGAAGAAAATATCTCTACTTAACAGGTCAGATATGGTCAGTTTGGAAACTCTTGAAACTGCGCTTTATATCATTGGTTATATTCAGGCATTTTGTAATGCTCTAAAGACGTTTTCTAATGTCTTGGACATTTTCGTGATTATTGAGGTATTTGGTAGAAAGTATGTTTTTTACTTGGCTAAAACTCTAGAAACATCTGGATTTAGATGTTTGTCCATTGAGTGGATGCATCTGCATTTATGGATCTCAATTCTTGTGTTTTCCCCTTTTTTTGCAAAGGACAGAAATGAGTTCAGTATAAGTGAATGAGTTCAGATATCCAACCATGTTTGCAAAGTCCATTTATAAGCAAATTGTATGTAAAAAGATTCCTAGCATAGCCAAGGCTAGGCCTTAAAAGACAATGAGTAAAGGGCCAATAGAGATTATGTTTTAAATTGGCATAGACTGATTCTTATGTTAAGTTTTTACTGTTGTCATTAGGTTATTTCCAAATTACATGAGCATTCAATGCATTTCCAAAACAACAACATAAAGAGGATCATTGAAAGAAACACAATCACAAGGTACACAACATTTTATCTTGGGAAACTTTCATGGGGGAGAAAACCCAACAAAAATTCTTCAATAATAGATTGCCAATACAATGCCAAGACTAAGACCAAAACACCAAAGATAAACCAAGACTAAGCATGCGCCTCTCTTCTCCTTTCTCCTACAACTGCAACTGCCTTCAAGATATGCGCACTAGATGAGTGAGAGTGAGTGTGTACAAGTGAGGCACCATCCTCACATATAAATACTAGTTGAGGAGGTGCTAGGGTTATGTCACTTCATTTAGTGGGGCCGAATTCTCCTAGAAGTGGTTAAAACCACTTTATAAATACTAGGGGTTGACTTTACAAATACCACCATACAAATATAGTTTGACCAATACACAAAAGGGGATTTGATCTTATACAAGACCCGACATGATCAATCCGCAAAAGGGGATTTGATTTATAAGATAATAACTCAAATTTAATTAGAATATTCTTCGAAGTTACAATATTTCAACACTCCCCCTTAACGAGAAGGGTATTCTACTGACATGACCCAATACAACATCATCAAGAGAAGGAGAGGGAAGCATCATCATCAACATCTGGAACACTGATTGGCACATCTATAAATCATCGGAAGTTTTCCTCATCATCAATATTATCATCGCTTACAACATGGAGCTGGAGTAACATCATCATCATCAGCATGAAGTTGAAACATCAACATCAATAGCACGAAGCTAGAACACCAACATCATCAACATCACGAGGTTGGAACAACATCATCGACAACATAAAGATGGAACAATCAACATCATCAACATGTGAGAACAGAATGAGGCAGGTGTATCAACAACAACATTTGTGGTACTCTGACAAATCGTCCTTACCGGACCTTCGGGATCTGCCCGGGAATCATAAGATTCCCTAGGATATAAAATCCTAACAAGCTACCATGTGGTACTCTGACAGATCATCCTTACCGGACCTTCGGGATCTGCCCAGGAATCATAAGATTCCCTAGGATATAAAATCCTAATGGAGCTACCACTACTGACCACAATTGGCATATACATGCACAAGTACTCTGACAGACCGTCCTTACCAGACCTTCGGGATCTGCCCAGGGATGATCAATCCCCTAGGATATAAAATCCTAACGAAGCTACCCGCTGTTGGTTAGGATACCATAGTATCATCAACATCACTCCCCCTTTCGAGGGTGGTCCTTTCGGACAACACCAAGCTTGTCTCGGAAGTACTCAAACTTCACATGAGAAAGAGGCTTGGTCAACACATCTGCAACCTGCTCATTTGTACCAACATATTGGAGCTTTACAACTCCCCTCTGCACCATATCACGAATGTAGTGGTACCGGATCTCTATGTGTTTCGACTTATCATGGAACAATGGGTTCTCCGTCATCTTTATACAACTCTGGTTATCACATAGAATCACGGTGGCTTCCATCTCCATATCGAACAGACATGTCAACAACTTTGAAGCCATATGGCTTCACAACTAGCGGAACATGCTGCAATGTACTCCGCTTCTATCGTGCTGAGAGCAATACTGGATTGCTTCCTGCTTTGCCATGAAGTCATGG
Source organism: Picea engelmannii (assembly GCA_009831015.1). Taxonomy (NCBI): domain Eukaryota; kingdom Viridiplantae; phylum Streptophyta; class Pinopsida; order Pinales; family Pinaceae; genus Picea; species Picea engelmannii. Next base: position 73,763 of record ML778724.1, on the reverse strand, counting down.
CTGACCCCAAACTGAAACAACATCCTAAAGTGCTCTTTCTGTCTGAAGCACTTCCAACCCAATCTGAATCAGTATAACCATACAGTCTGAAGTCATGATCTCCAGTGTAACATAGACCATAATCCAATGTACCCTTAAGGTATCTCATCACATGCTTTGCAGCTACAAGGTGAACACGTTTGGGCTCCACCAGATACTGACTCAAGGTGTTCACAACAAATCATATATCTGGCTTGGTATTTGTCAAATACATCAACGATCCAATAATCTGTCTATATAGATTAGCATCAATCAATTCTGACGAAGTATCAACCAGGAGCTTCAAATTCGTTTCCATGGGTGTGTTCATGGCTTTACATTCCAACATGTCAAATCTCTTCAGTATTTCAACTGCATACTTCCCTTGGTTAAGGAAGATCTTCTCTGAGCTCTGTGAAACTTCAAGACCTAAGAAATAATGCATCGTCGCTAGGTCTTTCATCTCAAACTCTGTAGCGAGCTTCTTCTTGCAATCTGTGACAAGCTTTTCTTCTCCTGTTAAGAATAAATCATCCACATATAGAAGCAATATAACTGGCTCATCATTCATAACCTTGAAGTAAAGGTTAAGATCAACTTTACTTTTGGTAAAGCCCAAGCTCGTCAGGAAACTATCAATTCTCTCATACCAAGCTCTAGGAGCTTGCTTCAACCCGTACAGGGCTTTCTTCAATCTACAGACATGAGTCTTTCTATCTTCAACTTCAAACCCTTGTGGTTGTTCTATATACACTTCTTCAATAACATTATTTAAGAAAGTTGTTTTCACATCCATTTGGTGTAACTTACACTTCATTTTGGCTGTAAGAGCTATGATGGTTTTGATAGAAGTGTATCTGGCTACAGGAGCAAATGTTTCTTCATAGTCAATACCTTCCTTTTGAGAAAATCCACGAGCCACAAATCTTGCCTTATGTTTTTCAATACTTCCATCTGCTGCATGTTTTATTTTGTATATCCACTTGGAAGATACCACATCTTTGTTCTTTGGTCTGGGAACTACTTCCCATACATCATTCTTCATAACAGATTGGTATTCTTCTGTCATGGCGTCCATCCATTCTTTATTCTGAATGACTTCTTCAAAGCAAGTAGGTTCATTTTCTACGAGATCACACATTAAGGCCATATAGCTCGAGAGTGGCTTAGGCTTCTTCCTTTGTCTCATGGTTCCTTATGGGGCACCATACTTCTCTGCATCTTGAATAAGTTCTCTCGCTCAAGTTGGCTTTCTCTTGTGAGAGATCGTCATACGGGGAGGTTCTTGAGATTTTATCATATCACGATCTTCTGGAATCTCATCATCAGGGGTAACTATAACTTCCTTCATGGGTTCTGCAACTCTGAGAGCTACAGGTTCTTCTTTATATACTTCTTCAAGATGGCATTTCCTTGATCTTTTGAGTGTTGCATCTTCATCAAAGGTTACATCTCTGCCGATCTCAGTATGATGGTAACCTGGTATGTAAATTTTGAAGGCCTTAGAGACCTCACAGTATCCATCAAATATTCCCTTCTTTCCTAAAGGATCCAACTAAGTTCTCTTTTCTTTTGGAATGTGTACAAATACTGGACAACCAAATATTTTGAGATGGCTTACTTCTGGCTTCTTTTCGGTGAACATTTCTTCGGGAGTTTTGAATCCAAGTGCACTATGGGCTAATCTGTTTTGGACATATAATGCTGTTCTTGCTGCTTCATCCCATAATTGCATTGGAAGATCTTGATCATGAATCATAGTCTTTACTGCTTCCATAATCGTTCTATTCTTTCTTTTTGCTACACCATTTTGTTGAGGATTATAGGGAGTGGTGAGCTCCCTCTTAATCCTGACATCTCTGCAAAAGCTTCCAAATTCATTTGAAATGAACTCTCCTCCATTGTCTGACCTGAGTATCTTAATTTTCCTTTCGGGGAGGTTTTCTACCAAGGCTTTGAATTCCTTGAACTTTCCAAGTACTTCATCTTTTGACTTCAGGAAATAAACCCAAGTCTTACGAGAGTAATCATCAATAAAAGATACATAGTATACATTCCCGCTTAGAGAGGTTGATGGCATTGGACTGCATACATCTAAGTGGACAAGTTCAAGAATTCCTTCTGCTTTACTGCCGCTCTTTGGAAAAGGATTCTTTATGTTCTTTCCTTGTGCACATCCCTTGCATACACCTTCATGATCAACCTTTAGTTCTGGTAATCCTGTAACTACCTTGCTTACATATGGTAAGGATTTGTAGTTGATGTGAGCTAGTCTTCTATGCCAAAGTTCACAAGGACTTTCAGTAGAGTGAGTCAAGGCTACATCCAAGTGACCTTTTAACTTGTACAAACCACCTTCTTCCGTTCCAATAACAACTGCATCTTCTACAGTTTTTCCTTTAGACCACGTAAGAACTTCAACATCTATGAATGCAACCCTGAAACCTTTCTTATCTAGGGTCGAAATAGAAAGTAAGTTCTTTTTCAAACCTGGTACATAGAGTACATCCTTCATTCTCATCGGAGTTTGTGAATCAAGTTTGTAGGTGGATTCTCCTATTCCTTTGATAGGGTACTGATAATCATCTCCAAGTGAAACTTTCTGGGGGAAGTCCTTTTCTATAAGGCTAGATAGAATGTCTTTTTGACCTGTCATGTGCTTAGAGGCACCACTATCTATGAGCCAAGTATCCTCTCCAGGTGTCATAGATCCTGAGAGAGCGAAAAACAAAACATATTCTTCAATCTCTTCTTTAGTTAACTTCTTGGGTGGCTCATCATCTTCAGTTGCATGGGCATGATATCTTTTATTATTTCTGCTCTTGTGTTCTTCCCTTCTGGAAGGACAGTTCTTAGCAATGTGTCCCATCTTAGCACAATAATAACATTGATAAGAGGAGAAATCTTTTCCCTTTCTTTGACCCTTATGATATTTCTGGAATCTCTTTGGAGAGTGAGATTCTTTACGAAAGTGGGTCTCCTTTTGAAAATGAGACTTTTTCTTTCCACCCTTAGCATGAGCAGCTAGGGCTTGATCTTCATCTCTTAATAGGACGACTTCTTGGTTGGCCACTCTTGCTTCTTCTTGAACACATTCTTCCCATAAACTGTCAAATTGGAGTTTCTCTTTTCTTGCACAAATAGTTTGGATGAAGGCATCCCAAGGTCTTGTGAGACCATTAAGAGTTGTCATCACGAGTTCATCTTCATCTAAGTTGTCTCCAATTGCCTCTAACTGTTGAATTGAGAATCCCTAGAGAAATATTCTTGAACTGTTTCTCCTTTTTTCATCTTTGTATTCTTGAGTTGGGTTCTCAAGTTCATCTTTCGGTTGATGTTCTTTCCTTCATACATTCTAGTTAGGGCATCAAACATATCCTTTGGAGTATTCTTAGAAGACACTTGAGGGATCAAGTGGTCTTTAATAGAGTCTGCAATTATCCTTTTAGGCTTAATCACATCCTTCTTGTACTTCTCTTTGGCTGCATCTTCTTCGGGTTCCGGTACATTTTCTTTTATGAATTTTGCAAGGTCATTATCTTCAAGAATGAGTCCAATTTTGTACTTCCAGGCATGGAAATTTTCCACACCTTCTAGCTTGTCAACAAGCTTGGTGCTTGCAAACATCTTGACTTGGAGCTAAGAAAATGACCAGAAAATGAAAGTGCTCAAAAATTGAAACTGAGCTTACCATGAGATGCGTTGAGCTGAGGCGAGTTTGCTCGAGTTGATTGTTTTAGAAAATTCCAAGTTTTACCCCTTGAAACTTAACCTGCGCAATTTTGGACTAGTACTTTTGGTACTAGTTTTGGTTTTTTGGTACAGTCAAAACTAGGGTTTGACTTTTCAGAGATTCTGGCCACTGAAAAAGTTCGCTCAAGCTACCAAAAGATGCGTTAGGGTAGGGCACACTTCCCAAGATAGTTTTTGGTCAAAAATTCCTCTTCAGTAAAAAGCCCTAATTTTCTTGTACGACAACAGTGACGTCTAGATACCCAGTGAAAGATGCTCTATTCAGTCAAGCTCTGATACCATGTTAAGTTTTTACTGTTGTTATTAGGTTATTTCCAAATTACATGAGCATTCAATGCATTTCCAAAACAACAATATAAAGAGGATCACTGAAAGAAACACAATTACAAGGTGTGCATCATTTTATCTTGGGAAACCCTCATGGGGGAGAAAACCCAACAAAACTTCCTCAATAATAGATTGCCATTACAATGCCAAGACTAAGACCAAAACACCAAAGATAAACCAAGACTGAGCATGCGCCTCTCTTCTTCTTTCTCTTGCAACTGCAATTGCCTTCAAGATATGCTCACTAGATGAGTGAGAGTGAGTGTGTACAAATGAGGCACCATCCTCACATAAATACTAGTTGAGGAGGCGCTAGGGTTATGTCACTTCACTTAGTGGGGCCGACTTCTCCTAGAAGTGGTTAAAACCACTTTATAAATACTAGGGGCCGACTTTACAAATCCCACCATACAAATATAGTTTGACCAATCCACAAAAGGGGATTTGATCTTATACAAGACCCGACATGATCAATCCGCAAAAGGGGATTTGATCTATAAGATAATAACTCAAATTTAATTAGAATATTCTTCGAAGTTACAATATTTCAACATCTTATGCTGCTCAGTAGAGATGTTGCAGTGAAGTCTGGGCTTATTGTGACTATCATCAAAACAAGCATGTTTAAATTTCAGATCTTCATAGGAATTATGTGTAGGTGATGTGGGTTATGAGTATTGAGGGATGGGTAATAAGAGGAGGCTTTTGTTTTATTTGGACATACAACATAATAGTCATTAGCTTATGCAAGAGAGACAATGTTTATGATGCCAATAATTTTGTTAATGAAGCTTTAAGAAATGGTTGCATTCCAAATGTCATCACTTACACCATAGTAATAGAAAGTCTAATTGCCATTAATCTTTGTGCATGTGCTGGCTAAAGCGAGCAATGGTGTCTCTGAAGAAGACCAAGTATTGTGACGTGGAATAATGAAACCAATATGCCGATGACATGAAAAAATTGATCAATTATTATATTATGATATATAGGAGACTAGCAAGGAAAACACGTTTCAAACAAGTTTATGGTTTTGGGAAGGAAACAAAGCATTATATGAACTAGTTCTAATATGAAAAAAATGGTTGTCAATTCAAACGAAACCAAATTTGTGAGTATCTTGCTATAAAGAGTATTATTATATATTGTCAAAAGGGTGGCACCACTTTGGAATATTGTTTCTAATGTGTACTACCTTGTTTTCTTGTTGTGGTTGCACATAAATACCATGAAGAAAAAGATTTTAATGTGAAAGGAATGACAATGGTATTGTTGTCCTAGTAGGATTAGAATACCATAGACTTGATTCTGGATCTTTAAGATACCATAGATTTGATTATGATGCTTGGTTATCCCAGTCTGCATGGTTTAATTTGTATACATTTATTTTACTTATAATAGAGGGCCTTCAAAACTTGTTTAGGCATCAAGATGTCTGAGACAATCTTTGTGCTTTTCCAATAAAACAATGCCATATATGTGTATATCAAGAGTAATAAAAAGTAACTTTTTATATCCTTCAAAATCCAATCTTATCACTTATCTAATGTTGGAGAGAGGGAATATCCTTGTTCAAAGAACCTTTATCATATATAGAAGAAAGTTGATTTTCTCCATTCTATCAAAGAACATGCGAGTTTGCCATATGGTTTGATTGATTATATGCTTAAGAAATGCATGCAAGAGTGGACCTTCATAAATATAGTGTATGAATGAAATTGTATGGTGGTTATTATGGGTATAGATACCATGAGGCATATGATGCACAAAATCTAGTGGTTTGCCTCAAGGAATGATAATGAAAGCTAAGCAAAGACAATTGTTTTAGAAGATGACATGGTAGATATGACAATTGCTTTAGAAGATAGCAAGGTAGATACGGTGATAGGCCAAGGACAATTCCAATGATGATGCCTAATGGAGATGTCAAAAATCTCTTTGATGTGTATATACAATAGACTTACAATAGAACCTTTATTTAATGAGTCAATGGAAATTTCCTCCACTTTTATTCACCTATTATGAGAAAATGCCAAGGACCTCATTAAGCACGTCGTCCCAAATAGGTTGAACATCTGGAAAGGATATACCTTTCTCAAGATCTAGAAATGGGAGGAATTGGTTGCTAACATTGGTTTTTTACTTGGGTTATTGCTCTAAGAATTTGTAGTTGGATACAAGATTCAAGTATGTGATGATGTTGATATTGATTGTGCTCTTGTTGGCACTGTTTGCCTCTTGTTTAGATTGTGAAATTGTGGAACAAGGTTTTGTTGCTAATATAACCAATGGATATTCCATCTGTGTGTATGCTTCCAATTGTGTTGCTATGCAAAATTGTTGTGCACTTTGAGACTAAACAATTATAGGTTATCGTGTTTACTCCAGGAGTTATTGGTTACATGCACCACACCATCATTCACAATAACCTCAATGTTGATCAGGACTCTACAATGGATTGACTGATAGGTTTTGTAGCTTGGAGGTACTTATGCATTGGCGGTGCCTAGCATGTAGAAGAGACAGAGCAAATGTCTCTCTTAAGTGACTTTATAAAGTGTTATAAAGTCAAGTTGAGCCTTTTAATATTTAATGGGTAAAAGTGACTTTATGAGTGTGTGGGTCACTTAAGTGATTTAAGTGAACTCAATGGACGATTAAGTCACGACTGTTGATCTCAAGAGGGCAAGATCAAATCTTGACTGTCTATCTCTTTGGAAGACTAAGGGTTAGGGAAGTTACTCATTGATGGGTGCATAAAGGCAACACTTGAGGGAGAGTGGGGTGCACTTTTTGAGGAGAGCTTGGAGGGAAAGTGAAGAGGCATGATTTCCAAGAGAGAGTTTGAGCTGAGGGAAAGAGTAACAACAAGAGGGGATTGGCATGCATCCCAAGGAGGGGATTGGCACACATTCCAAGAAGATTTTCAGCATTTAATACAGTCCTATACTGTACAACAATTGAAGGTGGGTCATACAACATTTATTGTTGGCTGTACAGCTAAGTTAAAGCACATAAATTGAGGCAACCTTTTTGTTGATGTTTGGTACGATTTCCAAGGTGTTTTGCTGGGTGAAATACGTACAACTAACTGTATCATACAGTCAAATCCGAGCACAAAGTTTGAGGGCTATGTTATCCCCCATTTCTAGGGATAACTAAGGAGATGGTGTCTCGAGGGCTTTAGGTTGCAGACATGGAGTACCAAGAGATGCATTGACTGGCAGTGTCCACATACACAGATGGAGACCCACTTCACCACCATATCTTTCCGATTCATCATGATGGAATTCACCACATCAACTTGCTTCCAGAAGACAGTGGGTCTCGCTCCATGAGGTACAAGTCAAGTATTGTGGTAAGTGTCACTTTAATAATTGAGGCATTTGAATATGTTGCATTAAAGCTTCTCTCGATTATAGAATGTTTGCTTGGAAATTATGCTCTTTGCCTTGTTTCACCTTGATGGTTGACATTGTGCCCTAGTAAGTGGTCACCCTTGGGGAAAGGTTTGCTACAGAGAGGTCTCCTTGATGAGTCATCATACCATTCCCGATCATACTTGTCACTTTCCACACTTCATCCTTTTCGTTCTCTCACCTTTTGGGATTTTCGGGTGTACTGACCCAAGAAGGGATTGTACCTCATTTCATGAGAAGAAGGGGCTGAAGGCCCAGAGGGAAATGTAACTGGAAAAAGATAAAAGCCAAATCATAAGCTTCTAGATGCTCGCCGAAAGAGGTCTTGAGAACAATGAAACGTTTCTCCTAAAAGAATTTGAAGACTTTCAAAAGCAAACTCACAATATATAGATGTCCCGCTTGTTGAGGTGTGTACACTTATGCGGTGTCCCTTTCTTTCCATGCATATGACACTCTGTGTACTTCTAGCTTCAAGTGATGTTGCGGTACTCTTTTCTTTCCAGATCTTATAGTGACACTTTGTGTACCTCTAGCTTCAAGTGATGTTGCGGTACTCTTTTCTTTCCATGTCTTATAGTACCCAATTGTTTTGGAATTTAATTAATTAATGGCAATAAATGGGCTTGGAAAAAGGTTGCATTGAAAACGAAGGTGCAACACACCCTCTACAAAGGCACCCATAAATGAGATAACGAACCCTTGTATGTTATGAACCCCATGCCCAAAAGTTTTACTCCCATCCACTTCATCTTCTTTGCATGACTTAGAGAGGGTCCACCTAGGAAACACTCCTTAACTTGAGAAATGACTCACCCAATAGGTTACAATGACAACCCTCCCATACCTAAACTTGGCAAGTTGCATAGGGTCTTTGAGTACTTGTCTAATTTGAAAAGGTAGTTTTGATGCACATGTTTAGGTGGCTCTTGTATTAAATGTGATTTTACTTGGCATGATACATTTGACTTGAGACCCTTGGAGGGCGCATTCGTTTGTCTTTGCAGGACCTTGCTTGGTGGACGTTTTTGGAGGTGTTATCGTGCAAACTATAGGTTGGGCAAAGCCTGACCCAATCCACCGAATGGCGATAACGGTGGGAGAGCTTACCCACTGTCACCTCAGATAAACCCTCCCTCGCTTCTGTGAAGGAAGAATCCAACACAAGGGGGAGTCTCGGGTGACCCTAGGGGGAAATGAGACGAAAAGTGATATGATGGAAGTGATGCCCCTATAGGTCAAGATACTAAGTGGAAGATAGTTTGGAAATGAGTTTCGGAAGTGGTTAATAGTTGCCAAGAAACTTGAGTACCTGTAGAGGATGATTGTACTTGCCCGAGACACAAGGAAAGAGGAGATACAAGCCAGAAAATCCAATGGACAAGCAAGTTAAACTTGCTGTCCCTATTTGCAGCAGTCAACAGAAATACATATCAGCAAGTAAATGATTATTAAAGTTGCTACACGATGTTAAAAGTCAAGTAAATGATGCAAGAGATAAATCTAGCAATTACTAGTATAACCCAAATATAAAGGCACAAGACTTTAGCAATAAAACAAGGCTGTTATAAACAAGTATTGCAGAGATATATTATCATCCTTATGGCTGTAACAAACTATTGCTACAACAGAAAATTTCAACCTACAAAAAGTACAAGTAAACCACCCAAAAAGTGCGCTGAGACTATTAGAGTATTATGGCAGCTTGCTAGCAAATTTTGACGGTTGAAATGTGAGTTATAAATAAAAAAGAGAGTAATTTTCTGCAGCCCCAATGGCTGTAGCTTTTGTTTAGTTATAGTTCCAAGAAGACTAAGCAAACCTAGATGCCCTAGAGGCCTTAGCAATCTCAAAGCGTCAAGAATAAATCCCAACTTACACAATATCAATAGCTCACTAAATCACGTTTACCAATGCAAACAATTTATTTCTTCAATGCAAACTTCAGATTAGTGCCTTTAAAATTTGGGTGAACGGAGTCTTGAAAAGCATGAGTTAGATCAACAAAATCCCTAGGGGCGTAAATCCTCTTACTCCCTAGGGCATGAAAACCAAACTAAGATAAATCTAAGAAGGTGTACACCCTTGTACTCCTCTAGCAACCTTGCAATAAATGACTTATAAACTAGCAAATGAAATGAAGCTTAATGGAGGGTGTATGCACTTATACTCCACCTAGGGTTTCAACCAACAATACTCATGAAACTAGCAAGAAGAACTAACAATTGCAGATTTTTTTTACCAATTCCAAAAGAGAAGCAAGATCAAACCCTAGTTCTGTTAGAGTTTGTAGCTTGGGCAGGTACTTCCACATTAGGGGTGTAGTAATGTGGAAGAGGCCCTGTTATAACGCAAGTTGTAGGTTTGGCAAAGCCCGACCCAACCACGAAACAAGTGCTACAACTATGGGAATCCTACACCCAATGTCACCTTGATGTAGGTCCCGCACTTCAAGGGTGACTAGGGAGGCGATCTCGGTGACCCTAGGGGGATTGAGACGGAGATGGAGGGAAGTGGAAACGAAGCCCCTAGAGGTCAAATCTAAATGGAAAGAAAAGGTGGGGAGAGATGTCTTGTAATTCAAGTAATGGCTGCCCCACAAGTATAGTGCTTCTCTGGATGATTGTACTTGCCCGAGACACAAGAAAAGACACTTTGCAACAGCATATGTTAGTTGGATCAGCAAGTTAACCTTGCCGTCCCTAATTTGCAGTAGTTGGTAACAGTATATATCAGCAAATAAATGATACTAAAAGATGCTCAATAAGTGCTAGAGATCAAGTAGAGAATACAAGAGAAAGACTAGCTAAACTCAAGATGAAAAGCCAATATTCTATCACAAAAGATAAGGTTGTTGTAAACACTTGTCTGCAGCAAATTATATCAGCCTTATGGCTGTAACATTCAATGTATTACAACAAGAAAATCAGCCATTGGAATCCCCTAAATTGCCAAAAGGTGTGCTAGGACAAGGAGAGTAATTGTGCAAACTTTGAGCAAAAACCAATGGTTGATTAGAGAGTTATTAGAGCAAGTAGGTTAGGGTTTCTGCAACCCTGATGGTCGAAGATACAATTTTGTAACAGCAGCAATAAGTAGCCCTTAGATGAGGACGCCCTAGTGGCTGTGAGGTGCCCAAGACACAAGAAAAACAATCCACTTTGCAAGAAGTAAAAATGATCGAAATTCACGTTTCCCAATGCAATATTTTATTTCTCCAATGTAACAAATCAATGACTAGTGCCTTTACTGTTGGGTTAATGGAGTCACAAGGAGCTCAGAGAAGTTACCTCCTTGGGGGTGTAAGCCCTTTAACTCCCCAAAGCAAGTTTCTCTAAGCTAATGTTTAAGCTAAGAGGGTGTACGCCCTTATACTGTTAATTTTTCAATAGACAAGGTTAAGCATGAAGTTCATTCCATTTTAGCATTTAACTTAACCATAACCAATAATGTTGCAGCAACCAAGATCACAAGAAGAAACACCATGCACAAGAACACAAGAAGTATCCTGGGAAACCCTTCTCAACAAGGGAAGAAAACCCGGTCAAATCCTTTGCTATAGTCTTCAAGAGAAAGACCTTCACCACCAAGAAAACCTAGCACACAAGAGGGTGCTTGCAAACCCTAGAAGACTAGCGCCCAAGAGAGGTGCACACTTTTCCTAAGAAGGATGTACTTGCTGAAATTTCCAAACTCACACAAAAGATATGATTCCTCAATGGGGAATTTACCTTTACTTATATTAGACTTGACCTGTCAACAAAAGTGTCTATCGACACAACAGGGCCGACCTCTCTATCTCATAATATAATTATTATTAACCAGATTAATTATCTTTTACATTAATTATCAATTGCATTAAGGTGGGGCCGACCTGTACCCTTTACATTACAATTAGGGTTATAGGCAGGTCTGACTCTTGAACAATATAGCAAGGGATCTCATACACCCACTAGTGCTCGGCCACTAGGGGCACAACCATAGGGATGTGCATATCTCTGGCTCACTGCATTACACAGAAGAACCACTTCTTCACTAGTGCTCAGCGACTAGGATTACGTTCACTTGTGCTCGTCCACAGGCACGTCCACTCAACAGATCTTCTTTCCCACTGCATTACACAGGAGAGTCATTTGGAGTTTCATCATCAACTCTCTGCTCAGAGGAGGCTAATACATCATCTTCATCTTTGTCTCATGACGATGCACCCAACACTTTGGGATTTCACACGTTCACCTTGTGCTCAGCCACAAGCATGTCCAACTCTGGAGATCTCCTTTCTCACTGCGTTACACAGGAGAACCATTTGGAGTTCTTCTCAACTCTTTGTAAGGAGGAGGCCATCTCTATGTTCCAGCTCTGTATCAGATAGGAACCACACATCCCTCTCAGGGGCTCTCTCTCAAGTTTGTGTCCTGGAGAATGTCTCACATAGCTGCAATCATCAACACTCCCTCTCAGCTAGGGAGGCATTCTTCATCATGCCAAGTCTCACATGGATGTACTTTGAACTTTGTCTTGGCTGTAGTCATCAACACTCCCTCTCAACTAGGGAAGTATTCTTCACCAAGCTAATTTGGTGAAGATGTCTGCAATCTGCTCATCTGTAGGAAGGTACTGCATATGTGTACTATTTTCCTCTGCATCATATCTCTAATATAATGATATTTCATCTCAACGTGTTTCGATCCATCCAGAAACATTGGGTTCCCAAAGAGCTTTACACACGGCTCTTAGTTATCATCATAGGATCCATCTCATGATCAAGTAAATCTGTCAGAAGCTTGTGAAGCCATATTGCTTCGCACACTCGATGCTACACAGTGTTTTAAAAACCGGTGAACCGGAATCGGAACTAACTGGTTTGACTGGTTTGATGGTCGACCGGTTCAAACCAGCGAATAAACTGAACCAGTCGGTCGGTTTATGACCAAATCGGCCGGTTTGTCCCTAAAACCTAAAACCCCCTAAAACCTAAAACCTAAAACCTAAGTAACAAAAAAGTACTTGGCTCATGTTTTCTCATGCAAGTTGGAGTTGTAAGGTGTTTTGGTGTGCAGTTGAGGGTTATTTTGCCTTACTAATGCTATTTAAAGAGGTCCCCACCCCCTCCATTTCACCCACCCTAGTAATTAATGGTAATGTTAAATTCTTAAAGTAAAAGGATGAAAATGAAAGATAAAGGAGAATTACTTAAATTTTTAACATTACCATTAACTGTTTTAGGACGTTTGAGAGTGGTTCCAACCTCATTAGACTTCATATGGAGAAAGTAGAATTTTAGGTCCTGTTATCGCACGGTTTGTAGGAAAGGTCCAAGAGCTTGAGTCAGGGCTTAGAACCGGCGTAACAGGAGCTTCCCCACCCACTGTCACCTCGATGGGGAGCTCTTTCTATTTAGGAGGGCAAGTCCAAGGGAGACGTCCCTAAGGCAATCTGGATTATGGAGGGCTAAAGAGTAAAGGCCAAGTCAAGGAAAACCCCTTCCTTTGATTGCTGCCCAAGAGAGGATAGTCAAGGAGATAAAACCACTGATGATGCACCTGTTTGCGAGACAAAAACAAAGAGAACTAGAATGTGCTTGCAGTGGGTTAGTACTTTATGAAATCAATGACTATCTTCTAATAAACACATGAGCAATGGATTAATGCTATTATTGACGAAGTCAATGATGGCTAAACAAAGCAAAGACTTATATCA
>ML778724.1:6706-17493 GCA_009831015.1 Picea engelmannii | reverse complement strand
ACATAACAATTAGGGTTACAGGCAGGTCTGACTCTTGAACAATATATAGCAAAGGATCTGATACACCCACTAGTGCTCATCCACTAGGGGCACATCCATAGGGATGTCATATCTCTGGTTCACTGCATTACACAAAAGAACCAGATCTTCACATGTTCACCTGTGCTCATCCACATGCATGTCCACTCTACAGATCTTCATTTCCACTGCCTCACACAAGAGAATCATCTGGAGTCTTCTCATCAACTCTGCTACTCAGAGGAGGCTAATACATCATCTTTATTTTTGTTCACATGATGATGCACCTAGCACTTTGGGATTTCACATGTTCACCTTGTGCTCATCCACAGGCACATCCAACTCAACAGATCGCTTTTCCCACTGGATAATCATTTGGAGTTCTTCTCAACTCTCTGAATGGAGGTCATCTCTACGTTCCTAGCTCTGTCTCAGGCAGGAACCACATACCCTTCTTAGGGGCTTTCTCTTAGGTTTGTAAGCTGAGAGAAAGACTCACATAACTGCAATGATCCACACCTCATAGGTTTGTAGGCTGGAGAATGTCTCACATAGCTGCATTCATCAACATTGCAAAGTATAGCGCCAGAGCAAAAGTCCGAGTCCCGAGGCCCGAAGCAATCATGAGCCGTTGATCTTGAGGGGGACAGGTGGCAACTGATCCAAGGGTTTGTGGAAATGGGCTTCGGAAGATTTGAAGTGAGAAGTGTGCAAAGTTCCCGAAGGGCCGAAGCTCGAAGAGCCGAAGTGCTATAGTCCCGAAGCGTCGAAGTGTCGAAGAGCCGAAGTGCTAGAAGTCCCGAAGTGCCGAAGGCCCGAAGTGAATCTGGACCATCCATTGGTGGGGACACACGGAAACAGATCATTCACTTCGGAGTTTTTCCAACGGGAGATTTTCATGCTTCACATTCATAACATCCGAAGCCCGAAATCCGAAATAGATGTTAGCCGTCGATCTATGGAGGACACGCATCAGTGGATCGCTAGCTATGGGTAGATGTAGTTGGGGGAAAATAAGGTTTGAGATTTGAATTTTCCGAAGTCCGGATACCCGAAAGGATCACAGCCATCGATCCGTGGGGGCCACGCGTTGTCAGATCCATCGCTTCGGATAAAAGATGTTGGGGGAGGTTGAGGTTTGAGATTTGAAAGCACCGAAGCACGAACCACGAACCACGAAGCAAATCTCGACCATCGATTTGAAAAGGGGAGATCTGATCCATCGACTTGAAGGGGGTAGCTTTGTGCCGTTGATCATGAAGCCCCATCCAAGATCCCGAGATCGACGATCATGCTCAATTGCGGGGTCTGAAGATGATCGGGTTTTAAAAGATTGAGGGCGAGTCGCAATCGAAACCACGGTTTTGAGGAAGGGACATGTGGTGAATTGCGGAGACAGAAGTAGTTTTGTTTCAAACAACCCTTGGCCGCGCCCACAATTGCGTAATTACGTGAGGTCATGGCCCTAGGTCACATCTTGGAAGGAGCCAAAGGAAAAGGAGCTGGTGCCCGAGCCCTGGAGCGCCAAGTACGTGGCAGTCATCAGTGTAGACATGTGGCGCGCTCGTCGGTCATGACACCTGGCACCCATCTGGCACTAACACGTGGCACTCAGTCTAGGCACTTGTGGGCATATCATTCGCTTGTCTCCTAGTGACACGTATCACTTCTCTTTCATGACACATCAACATGGTGATGTCAGGCCACCACGTCGGATCATCCTCTGGGAGGTGTTATTATTCAATGCCAAAAGTAGCGCCCCACCCCAAAGCGCAGTTTTAGCGGGCCCTAAAGTTGGCAGGCGGATAAAATCCAACTGTGGCGCCAGATCTAGCAGGTGCGTCCAGATCCGAGATCGCGACTAGATCAACGACCACACTTCATTGCGGGGATGCAACTCGCTCGACCGATAAAATTCTTGAGCGGTCCTGCAATTGAAACCGTGGTAAAGCAAAAGAGATATGTGGTGGAAGGTGGTGAATTGCGGGCTCAAAAGAGGTGTGAATCCAAAGCACCTTTGAGCGGTTGCACAACCACGTGTTTATATAGCGTCCTATCCAAGAGCAGCACGTGGCCGCCCCCTGAGCATTAAGTCTCATCGTCCTATCCAAGAGCAGCACGTGGCCGCCCCCTGAGCATTAAGTCTCGTTGAGTTCCCAAGGAAAAGCAGTTAATGGAAGGAAGGACTGGTGGTTGAGACCTCGACTCACTCCATAAATGGAAGGCATGGAATGCTCGACCGTGGAGACTGAACTGTCAGCCCGTGGTACCCTTGTAGACAAATTTTCCTGCAGACCCATGCTGACCTGAGCTCTCGTTTGACAGAAGGATGCACACTCAGTTTGACAGAAGAAAACACAGATGGAAGGCTTTGAATGTATTGATCAGATCACACTTCTGATAGTTGGGACTGATCTGAGTATAAATAGGTAGTTTTGATATTTTGTTAGGGTCGTCAACTGGTTGAGTAGAGCTCCCTATTTTGTAATATTTTTATGCTTGAACTGTTCTCTGGTTATGTATCAAATTTGAGACTTTTGCATTAATAGAAGCCATCTTCTCTCATCTCTTTGTAAAAACTATGCTAAAAACACTCGGGCATGGAGGATCCAGTCGAGGGTTGTAGTTCTATTGTAATGTAGGTTTGATCACAGTATTGCTGTGACCATTTTTAGTCAGCTTCCTTGTTATCTTATTCTCTCTTACGCTGAATGGCTTGGGCATGGAGGATCCAGTCGAGTGGTTGTAGTTGCATGATAATGTAGGTTTGATTATTATGCTGCTATGACTATGTTCTTGTGACATATTTCAGTGTCTGAAACTTGAGTTCAAGAGTGCTCTTGAGCTTGAGTTTTTATTTACCAAGCTGCTTGAAAGCCAGATGTCCATGGCAGATTTGTCCACCTTTCTCACTAAGTCTTCCCTCTTCCCATCCTTAAACTCAAATCACCGATTGAAGTTAATGAGGCCCTCACTTCCCTATGCATTGCTTGTCCAGTTTCTGTGTTAAAAATCATTCTTGTACTGCGTTTTGTCCATTTGACCTCCACCCACAAAACCAACATCCACCAAACACTCTGATGGGTACTGGTCTTATCCTCTCGCTATCTGAGGGTGACTCTCAGTGCTAACAAAGACCACTCAAGTCAACTTGAGATTAAGTCCCCACCCTTGGATCAAGATTTGATGAGGAAAAGGCTAGGGTTACAAATAACCTAGCAAGCCTCATTCTCAAACTAACCTCAAGAAGAGAAGCTGGTTGACCAGGTAAGGTGGCACTTCGAAGGGAGTTCGAGGATAAAGATAGAAGAAGTCTGCAAAGGGGGCCGAGCTAGGGCCAACATCCAATCCAGACAAGGAGTAAAGGGCCGAGTCAGGGCCAACAACAAATCCTGCAAAGTGAGGCCGAGAAAGGGTTGAGGCATAGATCGAGAAGGGTCTTACTGTGTAGAGAAAAGGAGGCAGTCAGGATTAGGAAGCAAGCATAGTGATAGGAGAGGTCGAGCATGGCTGGAATATAGACCAAGTCGAGTCTATCTATTCATAGAGGAGACTATGAAGAGACAACAAGGTCGAGCCAGGACCATTGTTAAGCAGAAAAAACAAACAACCTTCAGAAGAGGAATTCGTACTGGCTGTATGGACTTCGTACGATATGGACTTCGTACGAAATGTACTTGTTATAGTGCAAGTTGTAGGTTGGGCGAAGCCTGACCCAACCACAAAGCAAGTGCTACAACTTGGGAATTCTACACCCAATGTCACCTTGATGTAGGTCCCACACTTCAAGGGTGACTAGGTCACTCTAGGGAGGCGATCCCGGTGACCCTAGGGGGATTGAGATGGAGATGGAGGGAAGTGGAAATGAATCCCCTAGAGGTA
The DNA here is from genome assembly GCA_009831015.1 of Picea engelmannii. Classification (NCBI taxonomy): domain Eukaryota; kingdom Viridiplantae; phylum Streptophyta; class Pinopsida; order Pinales; family Pinaceae; genus Picea; species Picea engelmannii. The sequence continues at coordinate 13,593 of ML778724.1, read as the reverse complement.
GAGTCTAAGTGGAGTGAAAAGTGTGGAATGAAGCTTTGGGAAGGTCCAAGGGTTGCCAAGTATGTTGAGTCACTTGCAAATGATGAAATACCTGCCCGAGACACAAGAAAAGACACTTTGCAATGATGCATGTTAGTTGTATCGGCAAGTTAAGCTTGCTGTCCCTAATTTGCTGCAATAGATAACAATATATATCAGCAAGAAAATGGTACTGTAAGCTGCTCAATAAATGCTAAAGATCAAGTAGAAAATGCAAGCGAAGGACTTGTAAATGACTAGCTAAACTCAAGATGAAGAACCAATATTCTTAGCATAAAAGATAAGGCTGTTGTAAACACTTGTCTGCAACAAATTATATGAACCTTATGGCTGTAACATTCAATGTATTACAACAATAAAATGAGTCACTGAAATTCCCTTAAACTTTGCCAAAAAGTGCGCTGGACTAAGGAGAAAAGCTGTGCAAACTTTGAGCAAAATCCAATGGTTGATAAGAGAGTTATTCAAGCAAATGAGTTAGGGTTTCTGCAACCCTAATGGCCGATGATGTAATTTTGTAACAGCAACAAGAAGTAGTGGGAGAGAGGGGACTCCCTAGTAGGGGAAGACTCCTCTCAATGAGGCCAACCAACTTCAAGCAAGAAATCTTTCAAAAGATCAAAAATTGCGTTTACCAAGGCAATGATTTTATATCTCCAATGCAAAACAAGTATGACTAGTGCCTTTACTATTGGGTTAATGAAGTCAAATAAACAAAGAGCTAGAGAAGCTACCTTCTTGGGGGTGTAAGCCCTTTTACTTCTCAAGGCAAGTTTCTCTAACTAGGGTTTAAGATAAGAGGGTGTATACCCTTATACTTCTCTTAGCAAACCCTTGTATAATCAATGAGATGAAGCATAAAATGATGAAGAGTATTGTGGGGGTGTATGCCCTTATACTTCCCACCTAGCTCCTAGCATAACGATACTTGACTTGAAAAAATGATAGCATAATAGTAAAAGACCATACTAAGATCAAGAGAAATGCCAAGATAATCCACCATAAGAGCTAGAAAACATCATCCAAGACTAGCACCTCACTCATCCATCAACCATTCAACAATATAGCCATAAACAAGTGCACAAGAGATAAAAATAGCCAAGTGTAGCGCAAATTTCAGACCAAATCCTCTAACAAGAGGGAGAGTTATGTTAAAAATGAGATCTTATGATCTCTATTTATACAAAATGTAGCTAACATAGTTTGCCCATATACTTTAGGGCAAAACACAAGATTAGGGTTTAACAACCCTAATCTTGCCCCTTTTACAAAATAATATTAAACAATTCCTTTAAAACTTCACTTTTGCACAAATAAAACCCTAATTTAGAAGGACGTCACCCCTTTAGGGGGCGTTTTAGCATTAGGAGCAAGTCGTTGGTGTAGGAGGAGGGTGTCTAGGCTTGCCAAAGCCATATGTCGAGCATCCAAATGTTTTCCTTCAAGGTCAAGACCTCAAACCCCTCAAAACGTCCAAGTGCCAAAGCATATCATTTCACCACCATGCCCTAGTCCCCCACACAAGACGTCATGCTCAAAAAGAGGACGTTTTGCCCCTGCTGGGAAAATCGTTTGGCAAGTGAGGGTTGGGCTATGTTGTCCAAGTCATCATCAAGGCCTTCCAAGTCTGATCCAAGTCATCATCAAGGCCTTCCAAGTCTGATCTTTCTCATTTGGCATGCGGGTCCTTAGCATCCAACCTGTGGGCTTGTAGCCCCTTGGAAGCCCAAGCTAGGCTTGTTCTCCCAAAACTGTCCACCAACTAGGTCCTGCAAAGACAAATGAGCACGCCCTCCAAGGATCTCAAGTCATAACATCATGATAAGTGAATCTAATCAATAAATAATCCATCTAAGCATGTGCATCAAAGATCACTATATCAAACAATTAACAACTCAAAGACACCATGCGACTTTTCAAGTTTGAATATGGGAGGGTTGACTAGGTGTCCTATTGTGTAGATCTTGCCCTAGGTCAAGGAGAGTTTCCAAGAGATCCCTCTCTAAGCCATGTAAAATGGATGAAGTGGTTGGGGTCACAACTCAATGGGCATAGGGCTCATGACATATAAGGGGTCGTAGTGTCTCATTCATGGGTGCCTTTGTAGAGGGTGTGTGGTACCTTCGTTGGTAATGCACTTTTTCCAAGCCCATCAATTGCCTTTTATCTTTCTTTCTTTTATTTTCTTTCAATATAACATAAGGAGAGGTTGAAGGTCACTGCCCTGGCGTGGTGACCAGGTGATGGCAATGTCACCGACAAACACCTAATGGAAATGTGAAGGATTGCTCATGATGAGACCCCCTTTCTCTCAGCCATGCAACCGAGAGCCATTACCCTAGTTTGGTGACTAGATGATGGTAATGTCATACCACTAGATATTCATGGACGTGATTGGTCGGCTTGTGGTGAGACCTCCTATCCTTCAACTAACCTTTTAAGCATTCTTTATTATATTGTGGGTCCCCTTTACTCAAAGATAAGCATTTCATTGCTTTCTTTGGTGATCCCTGGGCGAAGCATCTGGAAGGTTTATACAAGGCTTTTATCTTTTACCCAACATCAACCCCTCTGGGCCTTCAACCCCTTCTTCCCATAGAATGAGGGACAACCCCTTCTTGGGTCAATACACCCTAAAATCCAAAGAGATAAGGAAATGGAGGGGAACAATGATGGAAAGTGGTAAGTATGGTCGGGAACGGTACGATGGTTCATTAAGGGAGTTCCCAGTAGCAAACCCATCCCCAAGGAATACCACTTACTAGGGAACAATGTCAACGACCAAGGTGAAGCAGGGAAAAAGACATAATGGCCCAGCATATATCATGAAATCTAGAGTAATATAAGATATAACATAATCACATGGCTTAAATATTGAAATGATGCTCACCATAATACTGACTTATACCTCTTGGAGCAAGGCCAACTGCCTTTCGGAAGCTAGCTAGTGTGGTGGATGCCATCTGCAAAACTGTGACCATCCGTGGTGGTGAGTGGGTTTTCCATCTGTGCAAAAGGGTACTACTGGTCATCTAGTCTCTGGAGACTCCATATCTACAACCTGAGGGCCTCGAGACACGATCTCCTTAGTTATCCACAAAATGGGGATAACATCTGGCTCCTACTTGGGGACATGTGCTCGCCGTAGAGTGCAGGAGAACTGCAAGATCTCTTGGTAGACCTGTGCCTACAAGGAAACATCAAACTGTCAAGTGCAGGATGGCCTACTCATCCTTGTTCTCATATGATGATAATCAAAGCCAACGAAACTAGAAAAAGAAAATTTTGACATTTTTTCAACAATTTCTAAGCTAAGCATGTAATCAATATGCAAGTAGATAAAAATGAAAATGAAATGTGTCTAGACTCTAAACTAATATGAGCAATCAAGATGCAAATGCACGGAATCAAAATGACTTACTTAACTGGGGCCTTGAGGCCTTGAAGATCACGTGCTGGATGATGTCAGGTGAAGTCATACAACCAGTGCAACCATTTAATCATCTCATCAAAGTATATCCCCATGTACTTAATCATATAATACAACAAAGATAAGTCAAGCACATAATAATCATGAGTATAAACACACATATAATCAATCATGAAATAAAACTCATGAAGATGGGTGGGAGGGAGGAAATCCTGTTGGAAAGAGAAACCATCAACCCGATCATCTTGCTTAAAAGTGTAGCCACAAGACTGATCAATCCATCTCTGAAGGGGGCTACTATCTGTAGACGAAGGCTCATATTCATCGACGCATAAAGACTCACTGCTTGTCGAGGGCTGAGAGGAGATGAGAGATTGGAAGAATACTGCATGGTCTCTTGGAGAAGAGGGTAAGAGGTAAGGAACAATCTCAAGTGTAGAAAAACACCGCCTCTTCCCCTGTGACTCTCCATGGAAATCTCCAAGATGAAAATACTTCTGCTTCGAAGAATGAATCTCTGATAGCTCTAAGGTGGCCATGTCCTGGTATACCTCAAAATTTGAGCACAACGGTTGGAATCCCTCATAAAACAAATCTGCATCCTCAAAATGGTATGTACCAAAGGATGACTGAGGATCACTCTGAGTATGCTGTGACAAGTCATCCTCGAAGGGGCGGAACAAATTTGTAACCATATCATCACCAGGATACCAAGCATCTGAATCATATATGTATGAGGACCACTCCTCTGATGATGGAAACTCAACCCCCTCTGCCTGAGAGCCACCCTCAATATCATAAATGGGGTCTCTATCAATACTGAAACAACTCACATCCCATCTACGTCTCCCAACCTGTATGAAATCATCAATGTGTTCGTCGACTATATCCGAGGGTTGTTCCACGAATTCATCTGCATCGTAGGAGCTGATTACTTTCTCACAAGACTGGATAACTTCATTTTCTTCAAAAGGGAAAGCATATAACAAAGTCTCGTTCAATCCTTCTGCAAGAGAAACTTCATCGAGATCCTTTGGGAAATTTTCTTCATTTCCACAGTGATGGAACAAAGCATCATCAAAGCTCTCAAAAGGATTATAACTTATCATGTTCTCTTCTTGATATGTAGGAGGAGTATAGGTCTGGATGTCCTCATCAAGTGGAAGAGAAAATACTTCATCTTCATCATACCTCTCATCAGGATCTTCTTCAAGCTTTTCTTCATCTATTGTCTCATCATCAATCGGAAAACCATCTCGACAAAGAGTGTGTTTGAGCTCTTGGAAAGCATCTTGCAAACTTTGAGTAGCTGGCTGATATTGTCGAAGAAATTCTTCAATGAGCTTGGTAGAAGAAGGGATACTCTTTGGATCACATGAGTGTGCAAGCCAATCCCTTTGACTTGATTCCAGTGAAGACACAAAAATTTTCATCAACACATCTTCATGTCGCACATTTAAGCTCGAAGTATACTTCATATAATTCACGACATGGGTGACTGCTAGAGCTAGATCACTGTCAAACTTGGGGCAATTTTCCCTCCATTCCGTCGGGCAATGATTTGGATATCCAGGAATATCCTGAACATCAAAGGAGGGATAAACCTTATGGAATTCCCATGGTAAGTCTCGTGAGGCCATGGTTCCATTACTTAGGGTAATACCTCAATGGAGTTGCCAGATGAGCTCAAGGCTCACCAAAGGATGGAAAAGGATAAGGGAAAAGTGGGTTTCTGGGAAGGTGGAGTTGCCAGATGAGTTTTAAAATGAACTCATCAAGAAAGGTGGAAAGGGAACGTCCCTTGGGTGGAGTCCCCAGGTAAGCTAAGGGAAAGGCTTTGGGATAGCTTACCAAAGTGTCGTTAGGGTACGAAAAAGATTCAAAATCTTCCCTGGCAACAACGCCAAAATGTTATAGCACAAGTTGTAGGTTGGTCAAAGCTCGACCCAACCACAAAGCAAGTACTACAATTTGCAAATCCTACACCCAATGTCACCTCGATGTAGGTCCTGCACTTCAAGTGTGACTAGGTCACTCTAGGGAGGTGTAATGTCTCCACTTTTGGACACCATTATATTACAGAGTGTTATGCTGACCAGAGTAGCCAGACGGGGGTGATAGCAAGTACATGAGCTATTTGAGGGGTTTTATTGGGCCCGACTTGCATCGCTCATCTTATTTCATTATCATGATCCATTCCACACAACTTGGCTTTGATTTCGTTGCATTCCGACGATTTCCGTAATTTTGAGTTATTTTGGGCTATATGTTAATTATATTCACTAAGGAGGTCATATTGGGCATAATACTTGGAGGAACCTTTTAGTGTAATAGCTCAGCGGAATCGAGAGGAATAACACTACAGGATAGGATGATGAGAAGTGACTTTCAGTGGCCAGAGAAGCCACAAGGAGAGATAAACCACTTTTTAGAGGTAAAATGGTTAATTAATTATTTAAAGTGATTTAATTAATTAATTAATAATTAAATAAAGTAAAAGTCACTTGGAGAGACAAGGTGAGCAGGGATGATAAAAGAGAGATAGGGGCCTCTATTCTCTCATTATGTTTTTATCAGTTGATATCTGGCTTCTTGCTAGTGAGCCCATGCACTTGGGGGTTTTGAGGGTTTTGACGTAACAAACACTAGAGATCAGCTCGGTGGTGAATAATCCCACCCAACCTGGTCCAAGTTTGGTCACGGAGGTGAAAGATTCCTCCCTCACCATTCTACATCAGCTCTACTTCAGCTACAGGTGGAATCTACAACAGTTACAGGTTCAGAAGAGAAGGGTGTGCAACATTGAGGGTTTCCAGCTAGAGGGCACACTAGAGAAACTAGATCCATTCGATTTGGCCAAGGAGAAGGAGATTTAGAGAGTTTATCTATTGAGATAGTTTGGTAGATGCCATAACGCCCTTCTTGGACTATCTTGGGTGTGTTTTGGCTGAGTATTGATTTATTGTGAGTGTGGTACGATTTCTCCTAGAGGAAGGGCACAATTTATGAAGTGGATCTATTCATGGGAAGGGCACAAACTTCATTCTTCAGCAAGGGAACCTCCCTATCTTGTTTCTAGATTTCAGATCTACTCTTCTCAAGTGTTTTGATTGCTATTGGTGCCTGTTGTTGACCGCCTCTCCAACACAGGTGGTCAACTCCATGTGCCATGAAGAGATGCATCATCAGATGTAAATTTGTCGAAGACTTTGGTTCTACAGGGCATGTTTGGCCCCATCACTTCCTTTTGTAAATTGGAATTTCCGCACCCCTATGTGGGTTAATAATGTAATAGGTCTACATGAGTCATGTCTAGGTCAGTTACCTTGGGATCGGTTCACTGGGAGAGTTCCTTTCACTGAGGGTTTTTTATCCTCAGGTTATCAATTGGGCTTTTCAGCCTTATTGATTTCCCTTG